>PIJE02002915.1:50000-52119 GCA_002895965.2 Coryphaenoides rupestris | reverse complement strand
TTTTTTCAAACTACCGTAACTCCTAGACCGTTTGTGCGATTGCAGAAATCCCAATGGTTTCTGAAAGCAGAGAAGCTGCACTTTCCACGGTAAACCCGAAGGGGTTGCGCGGAAGAGTTGCGTAAAATAGTTGTAGGAGGAGTGGCAGGAGGAGACAGAGGATTCAAGCTTGTTTACATCGTGTTTAGCGGGTTCTGATCGTGTTTAGCGGGTTCTGATCGTGTTTAGCGGGTTCTGATCGTGTTTAGCGGGTTTTCATCGAAAAATTGTTGATTGTGTGCACAGGTGGATGTAGAATATGCAGAGCAGTGTAGAGTAGTTTTCACTTGCTTTGTTTGCTGTTATTTATTATTATTAGTAGTAGTACTGTAACTTATTTATTTGTTGATATTGTTAATTTAATATTTATTAGTAATGTTTAATAGTGTTTTGTATTTAATTGTAATTCTAATTTAAACAGTGTTACTTTAAGAGTTAATATATTGTTCAATGGTTTTGCCTTAGCAATAAAAAAAAGACATTCTTTAACGTTATTGTTTGCTCTTTATTTTAAAGAAGGTATCGGTTCAGGCACCGTTTAAGAACCGGTACCGTTTTAAAAGTATCGTTTTGGCACCGGTATCGGAAAAATCTAAACGATACCCAACCCTACTCAAGACGTGAAAACGATCGGCCTCTCTACCCCACCTTGTAGCTGGGACATCACTGCGGCGATGGCCAAGGGGGAGGCACGCATGTGACGAGTGTCAGGCTGGGGATGTGATTCAAAACCACACTTGCAGAGCAAAATAGATTAGCAGTCTATTGCCTTAACCACTGGGGCAAAAGGGACTGCTAGAGGGGGGGGGAAGAAAAAAAAAAGAAAGAGGAGAAAGGGGGAAAAGAGAAATATCAGAACAATTCAGCTTAAATTCTTATCCTAGCCCAGATGTCTAGGAGTTACGGTAGTTTGAAAAAAGCGAGTAATGGGAGCGCCGGCGCTCCCTTCGGTCGTGGCACCGAAATGAGGCACCGAAATATGCGTTTTGATTCGGTACGTTAGGTACCGGTCATACGGGAACCGGTGCCATAGTGGTACCGGGTTTCGGTACCCATCCCTAGTCTTGAGCCCTCAGCCCCACAGAACAGAGGTACTCGATGGCCTTCGGCATCTGGGCTTGTGAGCACTGGCACATGTGCCTTTACGGACGTTCATTCACATTGAGGACAGATCACCATGCCCTCACCACCCTTCTGGCCATGTCAAGCGGACACAAACCACTAAGTCTCCACCGTTGGGCCGACTGCAGCAGTACAAATATTGTCTACAGTTCACCGGGCCGTAACAATGACACACTGGGCCGATTTTCTGTCACACACAATCCCCAACCCACCCACAGCTCCAACTCTGGCCCCCGGACGGGACCCAGCCGAGCATGACCCCGTCCAGCTCCTCCACACGCCCCTTCAGGAGATGGTGTCACTGAAAGAGCTCCAGGACGCTTCAGCTGACGATCCCATCCTCTCTACACTCTCAACCAGGCAAGGCTGGCTAGCGAAGGTGTTTGACGAGCTGCTCACTTACTCCACGATCAGGGAGGAGCTGTCATTTTGGAGCATCTGCCTCGGCTGTGGGCTCTGCACTGTGGTCCCGGGTGCCCTTCGGGCACGTGTCCTTACTATGGCTCACAAGGGCCACTTGAGCATCGTAAGGCTCAAATAGCGGTGTTGTGACGTTGTGTGGTGGCCAGGGATCGACAGGGAGATCGAGACCCTGGTCAAGGACTGCGCTGCCTGTCTTCTTAGCATCAAGACCAGGGCCTCAGCCCTACCCCCACCCATGCAGCCGTTGGATTGGCCGTCCCAGCCCTGGGAACAACTGCAACTTGACATCTGTGGCGAGCTGCATGGGATACCGCATCAACAGCGGTTCCTTGTTGTGGTTTACAAGCTCCACTCTCAGTGGCCAGAGGTGACACCTGTGGGCTCCGTCACAGCCAAGGTGTTGATCGACATCCTCAACTCCCCGTTTGCACTTTGGGGCCTGTCCAAGAAGATCCCCAAATGGTTCCCCATGAACTGTCCTCATATCGGGTGGGGAAAGGGATCCACTACATCCGCACAGCATTCTACAATCTGG
>PIJE02002915.1:20000-47500 GCA_002895965.2 Coryphaenoides rupestris | reverse complement strand
GTGGCGCCGCAAAACACTTTTCTGGACACCATCATCCGTAAATTCGAGGGACAAAGTAAGTGCTTTGATGGATCTTGTGTTGTATTATATTTATTCCCGTAGTATAATAATGGATGAACAAAGCGCAAATGAAAGCATCCGGTCGTGCAACGTACATTATTGTCGTTTCTGCTGCTTTGCCTTGACGTGTAGCCTAATTAACTACGCAATTAAAAGCCATCGTCAGAAAAAAGGTGTAGGCTACTATGTTTATATTCATATATTATAGTCTCAAAGTAGGACATTTTGCTCTCTGACTTAAGAAACCAAATGCCTAAATGGGAAATGCTTACTTCCTTGGGACTATAGCCTGGCTACTGCAATGTCTACGCACTAATAACAATAATAATTCTTATACAGTAATAGGCTATATAAATACATAACAAAATGGATGGTCTGAGTTTGTCTGTGTAATTACAATCATGGAGTGAAAACAATCAGTGCATCCTTTTTACATTTGGCAGACGCTTTTATGCAAAGTGACTTAACAATAAGTACATTCGTCCAGAGAGAGACAGCGTCCTGAGGCATTTAATAATGTAGAGCCAAGGGCCTATCCCAGAAAGACCCACACGTTGTATTATCAAATCGTTTTGATCTTAAATAGACCTATTGATCTTAAATACTCCTTTGTATTAGGACACACAATTCACACAATGTCTCATTTATTTGCTGTATTATTTGTATTTATCTGCTGAACATTGTTTGGCAGGAAGAACCACATGATAGTCTCATGCAGATGTATTCAGCAGCAGGTAGAGCCAAGAATGCCCATGAATAGACCTTTTTTGTCACAGAGGCGTCACCATAGGACAAACAGAGATGTCACTCATAACACTTATTCTGGGTGCTACTGTTCTGCAGACCAGGGTGCAGGTAGGAGAGTGAACCAGGGGAGATGAGTCTCCTACCCATTGGCCTCCTACGAGCAGACCCATAAGTGTTATGAGTGACACCTGTGTTTGTCCTAAGATGACGCGTGTGTGAAGTGTCTATGCATAGCTATGGTGTGTGCAGGTACCTGAGGGTACCCATTATTAAAGGAGACCTATTATACCACTGATACCACTGTGATTAGCCATTCCATTTAGCCATGAGCCATTTCAGAATCTCTGGTTTTTGACATCACAAGTGGGAGTGTCCACCCAGATGTATGGTGGATAGGTCAGCCTACCAGCCTACCCAGTGGACTCTAGCAACTGGTAGTCTGATCTATCCAGCATACATCTGGGTGGACACTCCCACTTGTGATGTCAAAAACCGGAGATTCTGAAACTGCTTCGAAGGGATCATAATGTTATGAGCTACACGCCTACACCTGTGTTTTTCGCCTGTGAAAGTCTAGAAGGTCTATTGGTCACATGCCTTGTATCGGTATACATTAATTGGTTATTCACTTGGTTACTCAGCCAAAAGGGAACATGGACTCCGCCCCTATAATCGTCTCGAGGGAATAAAAGGAAATCGATAGACTGAAATGAAGGGAGATTGCAATGGATTCTCTGCTGCTGATTCATTCACACCTCGATGTCCCTTTATCGCATAATTAGAAGCAAATGAACGATTTCTGTTGCCCATCACTGTAACAAGGGCACCTGCTTTCACCCCCTTCCAACCCACCTCTCACCAAACTCCTCCTCCTCTCCCAAGACAGGAAGTTCATCATTGCCAATGCGCGCGTGGAGAACTGCGCCATCATCTTCTGCAACGATGCCTTCTGCGCCATGTGCGGGTACACGCGTGGCGAGGTCATGCAGAAGTCGTGCACCTGCAGCTTCCTGTACGGCCCGGGCACCAGGAGACCCGCCGTGGCCCAGATGGCCAAGGCCCTGCTGGGGGCCGAGGAGAGGAAGGTGGAGATGTCCCTCTACAGCAGAGACGGTATGGAAGCAGCACCCCCTCACCGTTCACCCCTGTTAGTGTACAGTATGTGTGTGTATGTGTGTTTAAAGGAGCAGATTGATTTATTAAATTAGATGGCTCCCTCTAGAGGTTCAACACAGGCTATAGCATCTTATTGGATTATATGGTTACCTGCCACACTCTCCAGTTCCTCCTGGGGGATCCCGAGGCGTTCCCAGGCCAGACGAGATATATAATCCCTCCAGCGGGTTCTGGGTCTGCCCCGGGGTCTCCTCCCAGTTGGACGTGCCCTGAAAACCTCTCAGGGGAGGCATCCTAATCAGATGCCCGAACCACCTCAGCTGACTCCTTTCGACGCGGAGGAGCAGCGGCTCTACTCCGAGCTCCCTCCGGATGTCTGAGCTCCTCACCCTATCTCTAAGGCTGAGCCCAGCCACCCTGCGGAGGAAACTCATTTCGGCCGCTTGTATCCGCGATCTCATTCTTTCGGTCACTACCCAAAGCTCGTGACCATAGGTGAGGGTTGGAACGTAGATGGACCTGTAAATTGAGAGCTTCGCCTTCCGGCTCAGCTCCCTCTTCACCACAACGGACCGGTACAGCGCCCGCATCACTGCAGACGCTGCACCAATCCGTCTGTCCATCTCCCGCTCCATTTTGCCCTCACTCGTGAACAAGACCCCGAGATACTTGAACTCCTTCACTTGAGGCAGTAACTCATTCCCAACCCGGAGGGAACACTGTCTACCGTTTTCTGGCAGAGAACCATGGCCTCAGACTTGGAGGTGCTGACTCTCATCCCGACCGCTTTGGGGAGAAGGAAGCCTGGGGGGCCCTGATTAGCCGGCTGCCACCGCGACCCGGCCCCGGATAAGCGGACGAGAATGGATGGATGGATGGATGGTTACCTGCTGGGACCTGCTGATTTAACTGTTGTCCACTTGTTATTGAAAGTTAATTTTTTACATCAGGGTGTTGGATTCCCCCTTTAAAGACTCTGTCTTGTGATGTACCAAGCTAGTTTGCGACTTAAAGTTGCAGTGTGTAGGATTTAGTGTCATATAGTGAAGGTTGCAAACAACACCCCCCCCCCCCCCGACACACACTCACACACACACACCCCTCCCTTCACTCCACCCTTTCCAACATTGTAGAAGAGGCTACTGGCCTGTAAGGTGCCAGCATTGTTTGTGAGGGGAATACACTGCTCTGCTTCTTGCTGCGTAGTCTCCGCCTACGAGCTGTTTGAGCCCGGCAACCCCCCCCACAGCCAGAAGCAGGCCATACTGTAAAGCTGCAAAGCTATGAGAGCCACTGAAGCACAATTAGCCTCATGTATTACATGAATGTTTTTGAATAATGAATAAGGAGGGTTTTTTATACATTTGCATTTACATTTAGGGTATTTGGCTGCTTTTATCCAAAGCGACTTACAAAGAGTAAATTTGTTGAAGGAGACAGCAATATATCGGTGTGGTACATAAAGATAAGAATAGAGCTGTTTTCGAGCATTCACAGTTACAGGGCTAATAGAGCGAGTTTCATAATTGCTGGGTTGCCTGCATAAATAGCTGGGATAACAGGGCTCAAGGTTGGCAAGTATGTTGGGAAGTATGTTGGGAAAAGACCTTGAGAATCACCGTTCCACATTTTCACATTCTTCTTTATGTATTCAAGTTTCAAGCATTTTTCAAGCATTTTTGTTAAATTAAGTTACAGAGACAAACTTACAAAGATACATTGGGTTCCTCAAATTACACAAACGCACGCACAAGCATACACGTGCACGCACACATTATACACTCCAGTCAGACAGGCCAATGTACATCTGAAGGTTCTTGAGCAAGACCCTTTCATGCTCAAGAACCTTCAGATGTACATTGGGCTTGACCAGAGATCACGGTACTCATTGTAAATGGCTCTGGATCACAAGTCTCTGCATGACTGATGTTGTGTGGAGGGAACACAAGCTATGTGGAGATGCATGTCTTGTCATCTTGCTCCTGGTAGTGTGTGCATCATATGGAACACACGCACACACACACACACACACACACACACACACACACACACACACACACACACACACACACACACACACACCACAGCACACCACACCACACCACACCACACACACACACACACAGCCAACAGGAGATCACACCTACAAGCACATGCCTTTTCTTTTTTAATTGATTTAATTAAAAAAAACCCACAAAGGTAGAGGGACTTTCATTCAATTAGCTTCATGCTGTTGCTTTAGCAAGGACCTCTGACGTCATTGTTGTTGACAAATGATCAAATCACATAACAGTGACAAAGATGCATATAACATGTCCAGTACGTATGTCCATACAGTTATATTGCTTATGCATTTATATGGCTAGAAACCTGATAATATATAAGATAAAATAAGATAGAACTTTATTAATCCCGAAGGATATTCTTGTGCCAGAGGTTGCTCAAAATACCAACAACATAAGCATAGCAATAGAATAATAAACAATAGTAATAAACAATAGAATATATTTTTTACAAATGTATCATATTTGACATATTTATAATATATATCGCAAACATGAAATAGCAATATAGTGCTTATTTTGGAATAAATGCATGACGTTAAAAGGTTGAATCGCCATACTACTCCACAATGTCTTATCACAAAGTCCTGTAAGACTGTAATTTAAATGACAGGTGAACTTGGCTTGATGTATCGCTGTTACTGAATCATCCAGAGGAATTGTCATAGTTTACTTTGCAGTTAAAAGATGTGTGATCTGGATAACACGTTTTCTGCCTTTTTATTTTATACGCAGAGCTGCAAGTGTGTCCACACTTCCCAACAAGCACTCACAGGGGCTTAGGGGACACACTTGCAAGCACAACACAACACGCAAAACACACACACACACACACACACACACACACACACACACACACCAGAATAGATCAATCGAGCGCACCCTTTTCTTGCAAACAAAAACGTAGAAGAGTGTGACTTTTTACCCACAGTTTAAAGTTTATACACACAGTGGAGTGTCCACATGTGCACACAGCCATACACACACACACACCACGCACACATGTGCATGCGTGTGTGTGTGTGTGTGTGTGTGTGTGTTCATAGCTCATCTCATATTCCAATATGGATTTCAGCTGTCATGTACCTCAATGCCAAGGAGATTTACACAAGCTCTGTATCAATAAGCCTGTGTGTGTCTGTCCGTCTGTGTCTGTGTGTGTGGGTGTGTCAGTGCTTGGCTCCGCGAGAGAGTAAGGATGATAGGACAGCAGTAGTCTCACTAATAAGACAAAATCAGACGTTGGCAAACAAAAACTTGCCCAGCACTAGTACTGAAGTTTGTGTATAATGACTGCTGGATCGGAAGTTCTGCTATAAGATAGTAGGACTGCTGGATCAGAAGTTATTGTATAACATAGTAGGACTGCTGGACCAGAACTTATTGTATAACAGTAGGACTGCTGGACCAGAACTTATTATATAACGGTAGGACTGCTGGATCAGAAGTTATTGTATAACATAGTAGGACTGCTGGATCCCAGCTTAGAACAGCAGACAATGTAATACTGTGGCACCTTTACAAAAACACTACTCCTGGCTTATTAATGAGTCTAAGTATTAATAGGAATATGCAAAAGAGCCTGAGGAGAAAGACGAGTTGATAAATCAAATATTAAAAAATAATAATTAAACAGGCAATCATGCCCTCTTTGTCCACTACATTCTGTAGTTTCATTACATTGTCACCCTGGACTAGGTATGTCCACAATATTGGACACATGACCATAACTGACCTTTGTCAACAAGGTATTCAAAAGCCTAACCCATCACCAGCATTGCTGAGTGGTAGTAACGGCCAGTAACAATTAACCCATAGAGGGCAATTTGATTCCATATTTACATGTTATCCCACATATTATAAACTTTGTGGATTTGAGATTTGGACCATGTTCAATCCATAGCACTACTATTTAAAAGCTTTACTTTTCATCTAACATAAGTATTAGGGTTTGGTTTTACTTGAATGAGCAGTATCTGTGTTTTTCTTATCCAAAGTGTTGGGTATCCCTGCTTTGCCAGTGGAGTTGCCAGGGAGACAGAAAGTGTGTGAGCAGAGCGTGGGTCCAGAGGACCGGACCCGACACCCGGGCCCACAGCCGCCTCCAGTACTTGGCTTGAGGGAGGTCCTCCCTGGGCTCAGTGGGGAGCGTCCGTTTGAAGTCCAGGCGGTGCGCTCTTTGAGGGGTATTTCCGTCTGCGAAGCGAAGACGGCTGTCCTGAAAATAGCACGGCCTCTGATGTGCCGTGAAAAGCGTGTCCTCGATGTCGGGACTCAAGTGAAATCTGCTGCTGCTGAGTACTCCTGCTCACACTACTCTGCTCTTTGCCCTCAGAAGTGCAGCAATTAGTGGACTTTCCAAGCACACGGTGCGCTCCTCCTACTGATGGAGCAGTGTGTCCCAGGTAGCCGTTCTCACAAAAGTGCTAATGCTGTTGATAATGAGAGTTGCTCAGAGTACAGCCTGATTCAACATGCAGATGGGCTCCAAAGTCAATGCGTGTCTCTCCTCATTGCAGAAAATAGACATGAGAAAATAGAAATCCATTTGTATATTCCAAACTTTATTGAGAAGGAAACTGCCTTCCTTTCAAAATAAAGTTGTATACCATCAATACACTTTTTTTACATTGAATGTCAATGTGCATTTCAAGGTGCAGTTTGTACGTAAATATATTAACAAAAACACATATATGTAAATAAGTAAGTAAATATACATAGATATTTAAAAGGGCACTACATTGGTAGCAACCTGAAAACGTAGACGGTGCACGAGTGTGCCAGCTCATGTAGCTGCGGGCTGATATTGATGAACCAGAGCAACTATGAGACCCATCTTATACTAATGGAGCATCAGTCACCACTTAGTTTGAATTGCCCACAGCAGGCATAGATTTCCTTTATCTTCCCTACGTTCTGTCTCTCACTCTGTCTCTCTGTCTCTCACCCACTCTTGACTCCAGGATATTATTGTGGACATCAATTTTTAATTCCTCATTTTTGGCTCTGTTCTGATGAACTTCTTGTTTTCATATTAGTTTGTCATTTTGTGTCTGGGCCTGTGTTTATTGCCCTTGGCTGGAGATGAGAAAGGTCAAAAGGTCAAGATGCAGTGTTGCGGCTTTTGGGTGCAATAACCCACCTCAGAGCCAGTGGCATCTGCAGCTGAGCTGGCACTTCTGGATCATGAAAAATAAATACTGTATATTACATTTATTTAGTATAATTTTTAGGCCTAAACAAACAGCTTTGTAGTCAATGTGGTTGTGTGTCTTATCTCTTGTGATCCTACCACAGACCATACTTTTGAAATAGTTTCAGGACGCTTGCATCACATCACATTAGCATCATCGCCAAGAAGGAAAAAACCAAAACGTTAGAGTTTGGGAGAGGGGATGGGACATCTGTTTGACTCCTATCTCACTCCAGGCTCACTTCATAATTCAAAAGGGCCAACAAAATATCTGGCATCTGCCATCATGTCAAAGTGTTTTGTTATCAGTCAATTTTGGGCCCTCCAGGCAAAATGGCTGGCGGTGGTGCAGAAACTACAGTGAAATGGAGTCAAAGGGAGCCACAGTACCACCGTCACACACAAACCCCTTTATAAAAAATGTATGACCCCCTATGACCCCTATGGCCGTATAGTGCAGTCACGTCATTTTAAAGATGCCGGCAACCAACAAATCATAGTACGTACAGTTGCTGTAAATGGATCAAAAGTAAAATTGATCAAAACTTCACCCCCTCAACTCAGTGGAAAAGGCCAGTCACTGCTTTGCTTCAGGACAACGTCTCTTTCCTGTGATAAAGTATAAGTGTCAATTGTATCAGTAAATAAATACTTTATTAATCACCAAACAAAAAAGTGGTTTTGTGCCATCCCTCACGACCAAAGTTAAACTTGATTGACAGTGGAATTGTGCCCAGAGATGCAGCAATGCAATCAGCAATGGAGAAAGAGAGAGAGAGAGAAGAGAGAGAGAAAGAGAGGCACAGAGAAGAGAGAGAGAGACAGAGAGACAGAGAGGAGATAATGACTCATTGCAAGTGGCCCTAAGGGGGAGCCTGTAGCCTGCATGTTGTCCTTCAAATCCATTAATAGAGAACACTTCATCCAGGCCATGTTGTCATCTCCTCATTCATACCTCACTGGAGCATGCGTTTTGGCTGCACCCGAAAGCATACGCAAAGACATCGACTTCTGTTTCTGGTTTCTGTATTTGGGTCTTTTTCTCTCTCCCTCTCCCTCCCTCTTCTTCTCCCTCTCCCTCTCCCTCCCTCTTCTTCTCCCTCTCCTCTCTGCTGGTCCCTCTAAAACACACAGCAGGATGATGAGGTGAACCACGGTGAACACGCTGATGATGTTAGGGTCTGTTGATTAGATCGCAGGGGTCAACGTGGTGATCAACACGCAAGCATGCACACAAATTGGCGAATGGAGCAATTAAGGCGCAGGCATTATTATGCCTCACGTGCAAAATGTACGACTGCCACAGAATCCCATGCTCAGGGGAGCGAGAGAGAGAGCCTCATTTTGATCCAATGAGTTCCTCTGCTTATATTGACCTGTTCGTTATAAATGGACGGGTTGCTCCACCGGGAGTAGTCAGCCAATCACGCTTCGTTTTACATCCATACTGCCGGATGCCGTCAAGCTACGCGAATACCAGTAAACTTTACGGCATTGAAAATAGTTCACAGCACCAAACGAACGGTGCTTTCTAATCATCACATTGTAATTATATTATGGGTTCTATTGATTCGGCAATAGACAATATGGTTTGCACATCTAGCTGTGTTGAATAATATGACACGGATCTAATGCATTCTTAGGTCATTGTTGGTTTTTAATACCACTATTATACACGCAAAGGCCAAAGGGGCTTGAGCTGACATTTGGGTCAAAGCTCTTCATATTAAAAGGTGTCATCAGGTGAGGTGACGTCATGACATCAAGGGCCAAATCTATTGTCAGGATTGTTGTCGATGCTAAATCCTTCTGGGATTGCTTCTGGGTTTTTTTTACGCACATTGAATCAATATGGCTCCCGTGTCAGGATGTTGGAGGTCAACATGGTGTAGGTCAACTCAAATTATCCTCAGGGAAATTAGTGTTTGTGCATGTGTGTGTGTGTGTGTGTGTGTGTGTGTGTGTGTGTGTGTGTGTGTGTGTGTGTGTGTGTGTGTGTGTGTGTGTGTGTGTGTGTGTGTGTGTGTGTGTGTGTGTGTGTGTGTGTGTGTGTGTTTTAAATATATGAGCATCTTGAGAACAACTGCTTTGGAAACCAGTTGTACTACCACAGCCTGTAAACTGCTTTGTTTCAGTCGATTCAAGTCGATTGACAATTCATGTTCTACTAATGGAGTGCAATCACGCATCTTAGTTATAGCATTTAAATACACAATTAAATACGCTATATTACAAATTAAATTAAAAAGAAAAAAGTGTGTATTTTGAGTTTTGTGTTTGCGATGTGATCCACTCATGGGAATGATCATTTCTGCATCTCCATTTAAATTTTCACTGTACCAAACAAACATGTATTCTTACATTTGGAGAAAGGGCATCTCTGCAGCACTACAGTACTTCCTTTATAATTTTTCTATACATTTATAAATACATTTATATGTATAAAAATGTGCACTCAGGCCACCTGTACACTTGCTCCCCCCGCCCCCCCTCAGAAGCCCCCATGTCTCTCTCCCTGAGCTCCATATGATCCACATGAACACACGAGGCACCAGGGTCCCGTTCTGATGCCAGAGCAGATCGCTGGGGACCACTAGAGCCGGGGTCTTTCCTTAACTACTCTCCAATGTCGTATCGGACGTTTGGAATTCCCCAAGTAGCCACATAACTACGGATGAAACGGTAGCACAGCTAGGGGCGCTATACCTTGAGAATTGTACTTGCGTAAATAAATAAAGATAAATAAAGTAAATGAATGAAGTTTTACTTTTATAAACCAGAAACAGAATTCACACCAAAGGGGAAACAAAGAGACCTATCGGGTGTGTTACGTAGTGATCTATAGATCTACTTTATGTGGTCCAGCCAGCGTAGCGATACACACTATAACAGCAGTGCACTAAAAAAAGAAAGTAGAGCCACAGGTATACAGTTGTCACTTCTGTTAATAAAGAGTTCTTCTTTCACGTTGAACAATCTCCCTTGATTCAATAAGGGAACAAAACAATTCAGTAAAAGGCAGGAAGGGGTTTCCAAAAAAGAAAAAAAAACCTGAAACATAGTGATGGAGACAGGACCGGGGATGGATCATCCTTATTTCTTTCCTTATTTCCGGCGGTGCCATGAGCTAATGCGCTAATGCGACGCCATGCGCTAATCCCCGGATTTATCCTTTTCTTTTGACTGATATGGTACTTATGTTCCAATCAGGAGG
This sequence comes from Coryphaenoides rupestris, assembly GCA_002895965.2. Taxonomy (NCBI): domain Eukaryota; kingdom Metazoa; phylum Chordata; class Actinopteri; order Gadiformes; family Macrouridae; genus Coryphaenoides; species Coryphaenoides rupestris. The sequence continues at coordinate 37,107 of PIJE02002915.1, read as the reverse complement.
GCTCATCCTATTCCCCTCATTGTCCCAGAGGAGACAGCTGCTCTCCTTCACTGTGACCTCGCCATTAACACACACACACACACACACACACATACACATACACGTACACATATACACACACACACACACACACAAGCTCATACCACGGACACCTACTTACACACAGCCTGACTCATTTTCCATTTATTTCTCTCTCTCTCTCTCTTCAGTTCTACAATATTTCCTCTGTTTCACTCTGACCTGAACATGTATGTGTGTGTATAGCTCGCCATTTTAAGTCAAAATCTTGTTGGATCAAAATCTACATTTTCGTTGTGATCTTGTGATGAATACATATAGAGTCTTTAGTCTGTTCGTACCGCCCAAGGGTTCACTCCCCAGTCTACCTTATGAATAAATAGTAACAGACTGAAGGGTTCTTTTTAGATAAATGATAAAGCTGCAATGACATAATATGATCGACTAAATAATAGAGTAGTTTAAAAGTGCTTCCATCAGTCACAGTCCTGTTCTGTGCAACAGTGGGACAACTTGCTCTGGTGTGATCAACACTAGGCTTCATTATGGAGAAATAGTTGAATTTTCATTTAGGACTGTGGCACCGAGGATCTCGTGATTTTATGCGTAAAGTGGTACCGCTAAACATTATACATGGACGGTGGAGTACAGTATACTATCGATTTTGGATTATAATATTGGAAACATACCGTGTGTGTGTGTGTTTGTGTGTGTGTGTGTGTGTGAGAGAGAGAGAGCGAGAGAGTCTTGGTATTAGTGTATTAGTGTGTATTAGTAAGTATTAGGTGCATATTATAGCAGATGGTCCACCAGTAGGTATCTGCTGCATGGTATCAATAAAGTGTAATGAGTTAGCATGTAGCTACGTTAATCCACCCTGCCCTGACCTGACCCTTACACTTTCGCCATCCTCTGTCCTAACACACACACACACACACACACACACACACACACACACACACACACACACACACACACGCATGTACACACATGCACACACCTCTTTAATTGGTTGTGTGATTTATGTTATAGGCTTCTTTGTAGTAAAGCTTAATACTTAAAATAAGGTTGTCAAGTGTGAACATCATCTTGTGTAAGAAGATGTGATCTGCTGCTCTGTGTCACCACCTAGTGGCAAATAGCATATAGCAGCATCCCTAGAAAACATTTGGCATAATTTGTGACGTGACATCCGCTGGTGTAGAACTTACCATTCACAATGGCTGCACCTCCTGCCTTGTGTAGAATGTCAATAACAAGATTTCTCTGTCTTCTCTCTCTATATTTATAGAAACAATAGGTCGGAAGTAGCGAAAGTAGATGAATGATAGCTTTGGAGATGCACCAACGACATTAAGTTCAGCAGAAGGCTCTATATGCATGATGAATCGATTGTGAACAATTATTCCTGTGGATTGTTTTTGTTGTGCAAACATTTGAAATAACTACAACTACAATTTATCATATTGGCTGCAAATCAGCATTGAAAACAAGCATTGAAAACAATCCTCAAGCACAACACTGCTCTGCTGGAATATATGCAGTACATACAGCTGGTCTCCAGGACAGACTATACAATATTGCATGCTTTCTGACCTATAGCTGGGTGTGTGTAAACCTCACGGTGTGCCAGAATCATCTGGGAAGTCATCATTTTAAATCTTTTTTTTTGTTTAGAAAAGGGCTGGCACTTTAAAAAAACTCCTTGCCAGGTGATTGTATGAACCCTTTGTCTATCAGCATCATTGTTTCCGTACAAACAGTTGCTTCATCCTAAACCACGCCCCTAGATGCCAGCAGGACGCTGATTGGTCCTAACCACCGGTGGTTCAGACACAAAGGGATGGATTGAAGTTAAAATTGAAATTAACATAGAAACAGAATGTGAAGCTAAGGGTGTTTGGTGTATCTTTCCAGAGCCTCTAATAACATTGTGGTCTCACTCAGTTGTCTTCCATCCACCTCCTCTTCTCTCCGTGCCGTGTCTCTCCGGCAGGCGACTGTTTCCAGTGCTCCATCGACGTGGTCCCGGTGAAGAACGAGGACGGCCTGGTCATCATGTTCATCCTCAACTTTGAGCTGCCCACCGACCCCAAGCCCCCCAGCAGCAGCTCTCCGTCCAGGGAGCTCAACCACGTGCTGCAAATCCCCTGGCTGTCCCTCGGTGAGCAGAGGTTTTCCTCCAAGGACTGTATAATAATAATAATAATAATAAGATGATGGAGGAGCCTGAAAGCCTCCCCTGAAATGAAGTTATATTGTAGTCCTTTTACATCAGACACGTAACAAATAAACGTCCAAGTGTAAAATAGTGCAGCGAATGGCAGTTGGTGGGAAAGAGGGATTATGATAAGTGGTTGTGTCTCGGTATTTGGAGCGTTCTTTTAGATATCCATGTTGGTGATGTTATTAGACATGTAAAAACAGCCATCAGCTGACTAATTTGCCTTATCTTTGTGGTTCTTTAGGCCGTGGAAGACAGCAACGGGCTGAACTTTTTAGTTGCTGAATAAATAGTTCCTGGGACTAAAAGTTCTGGGGACTTTGGTTGGAAACGTGGCTTTTGTTTCCAATCCCATGTTCAAGTTTTTCGTAATTCGTTTCTTTTATTTTTTGAAAGATCGAAGCCATGACAGCATAATCAACAGACTTGTCACTTTTTTGTCAGCCATATCACGTTTGTTGTGGTTTCCTCCGGTCAGGTTGTTTCCAGTCGAGACCCCGCCCCCATTAACGTGATTGGTCAAAACTAATTTAAGCAAAAGAAAGTAAAGCCGCCCAATTCACACAGATTTGAGCTTGTGCAGACTCACATCAAAAGTCTGATTTGTGAGACTAACTGAGGCCTAACATTGAGAAACACTTTGCATTTCTGTGTATAAGAGAAAAACAGAGAGAGGAGGAGATACGTGTAGAAAATATCAAACCACCCCAACTCAATCCAATTAGAACATTCAACGCGATAAAATGTAAATGTCTCCTATCTCGCTTCAACTCAAATTCTTTCTCTCTCTCTCTCTCTCGCTCTCGCTCTCGCTCTCGCTCTCCTCTCTCTCGCTCTCTATCTCTCTCTCTCTATCTCTCTCTCTATCTCTCTCTCTCTCTCTCCCATGCCCTCTCTCCCACAACAAACCCCAGTGAGGAGGGGCCGCCTGCGTCTCCTCCTGCGCTCCCTGAGCTCCGGCAGCGACCCCCGGTCGGAGGAGAGCCCGGAGCTGGCGGCCCGCCTGCCCCCGCTGGGCCACGAGTCGGTGGTGCTGGAGAAGCTGCTGTCCCTGCCCGAGAGGCAGCGGCTCCAGGGAGACGAGGCGGCAGGAGCGGCGGCGGCCGGCCTCCTGCTCTGGGACCAGCAGGAGGAGGAGGAAGAGGAGGAGTGCCAGGAGGTGCCAGACAGCCACAGAGAGGGGGCCTGGAAAGGAGGACGGGGGGAAGGAAGGGGACGAGGGGACCCCCGGGGCCCCGCCTCGGCGCCCCCCACCGTCTCCGGGCCCCTCGTATTCTACCGCTCCTGGACAGGGTAATGTTACTCAGAAACCTTTTCATTTTTCTGCTGCATTGCTCTACAACAGGCTGTGTTATTCATGTACACAACGTATTGTATGTAACACGCTGTTGGTAAGATTTAAGACTTTAATTGTCATTTGTCAGCTCATGTCTGTCTTTACGTACGTCTGTTTTTTGAAGCTGTTCTGTAATTTACGTTTTCCTGAAATTGTTTGTCTCTGAAATATAATCTACTCTATTTCTATTTACTGCCCATGTCTGTGTTCTACTGATGTCTGTCTGTGTTCTACTTTTACTGTAAATAATCACTTACATGTTTTAAATTTGTTTTTCATTTTCATAAAATTTGCCTCCTGGCTAATTCTGGCATATTTACAGTCCTGTCTATTAATATGCACTGTCCCCCAAATAAACAGAATAAATAAAATTTGTTTGTGTTTTGGTGATGTATAAACATAAAAGAAATGTTGAAATGATTGCAATAACCTTGGACTGCACCAAAGTTGGTGCTGTCCAGAGTGAAAGAAGAAATGTTTAATGTTAATTTTATTTTTGTACAATTCCTTGTGTTATTTAGCAAAGGCGAGGGTGATGAGGTGGGCGAGGGCAGCCCCCGCGCCAGCAGCCTGGAGAACGGTACGTCCAGCGTCAAGCACTCCTCCTCGGTGGACGACCTCAAGAAGAGGCGGAGCTTCTGCGACCGCCGCCTGCAGATGAGACACAGCTGCTCGGGTAAGAATGGAGGCTTCTCAGATCAGATCACCTCACCTTTTTAAGCCCATGTTGTCCATTTGATTTGTTGAGCAATGTAATCCATTCAATTTAAGATATTTTCTGTTAATTAATTTCCAAACTTTGTTAGTATTCCTAATAAAACAAAAATCACAATGAAACACAAAAGATACAGGCAGCCAATAATTCAGCCAATGAGACTTTTGTTGAGTTTGTCTGAAGCGCAATGAAGCATCATTCTAATCCACGCAGATTATTTTGGTAGTCGAAGACAAACGTTAAAAACAGCAGTGGATGCGGTGAACAAAGCAGTGTAAATAATATGTGATGGCTGACATATTCTTCAAACAAAACATGATCTTTTTTCATTAAAGCTGCTATCAGCAATAATTTTTCTGACTACTGGGCATCGCTGCAGAATGCTTGACAACCGTGAGACTCAATCAAAACACAAATTAATCCAAACAAAGTTGGGCGAACAAAAATGGCTGATTGCAGCAGCTTTAATGATCAGAGATAATTTGTCCAGCAAATGTCTTTTCCCGCTGCTGGGACTGAGAATCTCCACATCCGTCTCCCTGCCTTCTCTTCAACCATCTCATCTTCCTCATCTTAATGCTCTTCTTCTGCTCTTGTTCGTCAGGTATCTGTGCAAGTAGAACATCTGCTGGAACGTCTGAGGATTTGGTGCGCTGCCAGATAACACACATGTGAAACACAGTCTTACACACACACATGTACACACCCACCCACACACCCACCCTCACGCCCACCCACATCCACACTAACACACATACACACACACATAGACACATGGGAGCACCACCACATGTTGACATCTAGCTGCTAATCACAAGATGTCACATGACACCTCGTCAAATAGTTGAAGGATAAGAAATGGTTTGGACATTTTTGGGATAATATGAGACAAAGCTAGCTTTTAGTCCCTTTTTGTTGTTCTTATGAATCAGAAACAGCTTTATTGCCTTAGTTTTTACAAACAAGGAATTAGCTTTTGTGTCATTGGCACATAACATTGAACATTAAACAGTAACTAATAATAGGCCCATAGAAATAAAAAAATAAAAAAATAAATATATTAAAAGATATATATAAAACACAAGCAATAAAAAGGTGCAGTTTCGACAAAAGATGTGTGTTAATGTAACGCAATGGTGTCCATGGGGGGTGGGAGTCAGTGTGGCTAAACGTTAATAGAACGTGTAGTATAGTGTCCATAGGGGGTGGGAGTCAGTGTGGCTAAACGTTAATAGAACGTGTAGTATAGTGTCCATAGGGGGTGGGAGTCAGTGTGGCTAAACGTTAATAGAACGTGTAGTATAGTGTCCATAGGGGGTGGGAGTCAGTGTGGCTAAACGTTAATAGAACGTGTAGTATAGTGTCCATAGGGGGTGGGAGTCAGTGTGGCTAAACGTTAATAGAACGTGTAGTATAGTGTCCATAGGGGGTGGGAGTCAGTGTGGCTAAACGTTAATAGAACGTGTAGTATAGTGTCCATAGGGGGTGGGAGTCAGTGTGGCTAAACGTTAATAGAACGTGTAGTATAGTGTCCATAGGGGGTGGGAGTCAGTGTGGCTAAACGTTAATAGAACGTGTAGTATAGTGTCCATAGGGGGTGGGAGTCAGTGTGGCTAAACGTTAATAGAACGTGTGTGGGTCCCGGGTCTTGTTAATGAGGCCAGTTGCCGTGGGAAAGGAGCTGTTCTTGTGGCGTGAGATTTGGTGATGATGGAATTTTTTATTTGATAATATCAAAGGGAATTGAAAAGATATGACATGAGAAATGGTTATTATGTCAAATGACGTAACAGTTTTCAGTTAGAGTTGAGGACAGTTTATTATCATTTGCTAGAGCCATGGTTAGTGGAAGAATATTAGTGGATGCTTCCCCTAGATTCACACACACACACACACACACCACACCACACCACACCACATCACACCACATCACACACACCACACACAGGTCTGTGACCCGTGGCTGTTGGCTGTGCAGGTCCACCAGTTGACCCAGAGCCTTCTGGAGCCCAAGACAGACTCGTACGTGGCGCTGCACTCTGGGGAGAGAGACATCTTGGCCCCCTGCAAGCTGATGGACAGGACCCACCACGTCACCGAGAAGGTCACTCAGGTCAGTGAGGAAGTCCAGCAGTTAATGGCGCGGACCGATCCGTCCAACACATAAAACGGAACATAAAAAGAGCCCAAATAAGCTAGTGAGCCTCTGTAAAAAAGGGAGAATGCAGTTACAATGCAGATGCTTTTATTGGTTTTATTGGATTGGATTGCTTTTATTGGATTTTTTGATTTTTATTTACTGCCTGTGTCATTGGAGGAGCCCCAAACGAAGCCACATCATGTGCCATTGTGGCAACAAACTATGCTACACACAGATGATATCTTGGCAACAAACAACAACAAAAATGATCATCTGTCATTTATTCATCATGTCAAACATGTTTGTAAGTCTGTACAAGTCAGATTCAGGAGTGTTCTATTTCCTATTGTGTTTATTTGACCTCTCTGTTGTGTTTGGAGGGACCTATGTCTCTATGTCAAAGACCTCCAAACAGAGATGGGGGACATGGACTACAGAAATGGCACATGGCCTGACATATAGTGGCTCATGTGAACCAAATACACATGAACAAGGTGTACAGCGCTTCACCACTAGGGGGCAGCATTGTGATACTATTTGGATGCCTGCATGTGTTCCAAGACACACTCTCTGTTTATACATGTTTTAAAGGCCAACTCCTGTATTCACTACATTTTTGAGCTGCCTAATTTTGTAGTCACCTATAGTGACTCATGTAATCGCTCAGCTTAGCAGCTGAATCAAAACTTCAATGCTATTTACTACGCTACGCAGGCTAATATGTCAAGCATGGCAGTTCAGCGGACATCTTTTAACTATAGTTCATAGTTCATCCCAGTGCCTTACGGCTGGTCCAGTGTTCCAGTTAGTTACTCTGTCTGCCACTTGGAGAGGAATGTAATTACAGTAATTGCTGGTAGCAGTGTGAGAAGAGTCGCCAATGTGCCTTCTGAGCCATATCCTTCAACGTAGCTTCGCTCTACCATCGCAATAGCAAGTACAAAAAAAATGGAACGCTGGTCTGTTGACGGTCGGGTCCGGATAATAAAAGAGAGGAGGCCGAGGGGTGGGGTCTGATGAGAGACACTCGCATGTTCATGTGAAGCCGTCCACATAGCCTCAGAGCTCTGGGTCTCCATTTACACTCCCACCCTCCCCAAGAGGGCTGCAGAATTGTGTGTGCGTGTGTGTGTGTGTGTGTGTGTGTGTGTGTGTGTGTGTGTGTGTGTGTGTGTGTGTGTGTGTGTGTACACGTACGTGTTTCCCCGTATTCCCTGATATCCCCATGGGTGTGATTTACTCGGTCACCGTTGCTACCCCCGTTAACACCGCTCCACATACACACTCCTGCTGACGTAGGCACAGCACAACACCACACACAGCTCACACCGCCGCCACCTCCCCTCTGGGATTCCTGTCTAATGGGCCTCATGCACCTAGTGGCCATCTTGGATTCCGTCTTGGTTCAAGATGGCCGCTCGGTGATTAAGGCCAACAATCCTCCACACTGGCGAGGACTTATTAGTATTTAAGAAGATGTGAATTAGGTAATGCTGACCCAGGATCAGCTTTTTTTGTGGACGTAGAGAGAGGTTCATTCAGCTGAGCATTTTGTGGTCTGTCTATAGGAAAACACAGTGAACGGGGAGGCAATGGGGATGATACGGTGTGACGATATGATATGTGGATGTTTTTGATAACTGTGTGTGGGAACAGAGAGTGCTTGTGTGGAGGCTGGCAGTGAGGTGGCTGCTCTGCCCGCCAGAGGCCTTGGGGCTCAGGTGTGTGTATGGCGTGTTCACTGTTGTGATGCTATCTGCCGGTCAAGTGTTATCACAGCAGAGTTCAGCCGGACAAGGCACTATGTGTGTGTGTAGCTCTCAGTAAAGGACAACAAATAGCTATTTAAGGGGAGTTGTCTCAGTAAATGTAATGTAGACCATGATCTGCTAATGTCGTTTCACACAATATTTCTTTGGGACGTTGTCAGTGTTTTATTGTATATGTGTGCAGAAATTCAAGTCACTGAAGTGATGCAAAACTAAAAAATATTACGTCAGCAGCATTTTTATACGGTCTATTCCCTTCACACATTGTGGTGATCTTTTTAGATGAAAGTATTTAAGTGATTGGAAGTGTAATAGAAATATATACATCACGCTATCTGCTTATTCATAAAAAAATGCTGTAGAAATAATCTAAGGTCTGTTGCGCATGTTTATGGTATCCTTATGCATTCACCTTACGCCAGTAGCAAATGTTACTGACAATATAATATATATAGTGTGTCATTTGTCCTCATTATCAATCTGGTCATCCATCCATTCTCTTTCGCTTATCCGGGGCCGGGTCGCGGTGGCAGCCGGCTAAGCAGGGCCCCCCAGGCTTCCTTCTCCCCAGCCACACTCTCTAGTTCCTCCTGGGGGATCCCAAGGCGTTCCCAGGCCAGATCGAGATATATAATCCCTCCAGCGGGTTCTGGGTCTGCCCCGGGGTCTCCTCCCAGTTGGACGTGCCCGGAAAACCACTAAGGGGAGGCGCCCGGGGGGCATCCTAATCAGATGCCCGAACCACCTCAGCTGACTCCTTTTGACGCGGAGGAGCAGCGGCTCTACTCCGGGCTCCCTCCGGATGTCTCAGCTCCTCACCCTTGTATCGCAGTCTCATTCTTTCGGTCACTACCCAAAGCTCGTGACCATAGGTGAGGGTTGGAACGTAGACGGACCTGTAAATCGAGAGCTTTGCCTTCCGGCTCAGCTCCCTCTTCACCACAACGGACCGGTACAGCGTCTGCATTATTGCAGACGCTGCACCAATCACATCGTCTGCAAAGAGCAGAGATGCAATTCTGAGGTCCCCAAACCAGACACTCTCCTCACCTCGGCTGCGCCTTGAGATTCTGTCCTTGAAGATCATGAACAGAATCGGTGACAAGGGACAACCTTGGCGGAGTCCAACACCCACTGAGAACGTGCTTGACTTTGTGCCGAGAATACGGACGCAGCTCGCACTTTGTTTGTACAAGGACCAAATGGCACGTACCAACGGCCCCGGTACCCCATACTCCCGCAGCACCCCCCACAGGGGGGTACTCCGGGAGTATGGGGCACATGTAGACTGGATGGGCAAACTCCCATGCCCCCCCCCCAACAACCCTGCGAGGGTAAAGAGCTGGTCCACTGTTCCACGGCCAGGACGGAATCCGCATTGTTCCTCCTGAAGCTGAGGTTCGACAATCGGCCGGAGCCTCCTTTCCAGCACCCTGGAATAAACTTTCCCGGGGAGGCTGAGCACTGTGATAATTGGAACACACCCTCCGGTCCCCCTTTTTGAAAATGGGGACCACCACCCCGGTCTGCCATTCCACAGGTACTGTCCCCGACCTCCACGCGACATTGACTAGGCGTGTCAGCCACGACAGCCCGACAATGTCCAGAGCCTTCAGCATCTCAGGGCGAATCTCATCCACACCTGGCGCCTTGCCCCTGAAGAGCTTTTTGACTACTTCAGTGACCTCTACCAAGGATATGGGTGAGGCTTCCCCCGAGTCTTCAGACTCTGCCTCTTCCACAGAGGACGTACTGGTCGGGTTCAGGAGTTCCTCAGTGTTCTTTCCACCGCCCGACAATATCCTCAGTCTGGGTCAGCAGTTTTCCTCCCGGACTGAGCACAGCCAAGCCCTGCTTTCCCTTCCTGAGTCGCCGGATGGTTTGCCAGCACTTCCTTGAGGCCAACGGAAAGTACTTCTCCATGGCCTCCCCAAACTCCTCCCACACCCTGGTTTTTGCTTCAGCGACTGCTGATGCCGCAGCCCTTCTGGCCTCCCAGTTGCCCACGGATGCGTTGAAGTCCCCCAGTAGAACTATTGAGTCCCCGGATGGAACCCTTTCCAGGATGCCACCCAAGGACTCCAAGAAGGCCGGATACTCTGAACTGCTGTTCGGTTTGTAAGCACACACAACAGTCAGAGCCTTCCCCCCAGGGACTTGCAGTCGCATGGAGGCGACCCTCTCGTTCACCGGAGAGAACTCCAACACAGCGGCACTCAGCCGGGGACTTGTGAGTATCCCCACACCCGCCTGGCGCCTCACACCCTGGGCAACTCCGGAAAAGGAGAGGGTCCAGCCCCTCTCCAGGAGTTTGGTTCTAGAACCGGTGCTGTGCATGGAGGTGAGCCCAACCACATCTAGTTGGTACCGCTCCACCTCCCACACCAGCTCCGGCTCCTTCCCCTCCATCGAGGTGACATTCCACGTCCCGAGAACCAGTCGGCGATGCCGAGGATCCGCACGCCCAGGACCCCGCCTTTGCCTACCGCCCGGTTTACAATGCACCCGACCCCAATGACTCTCCCTGTAGGTGGTGAGCCCACAGGGAGGCGACTCCACGTCGTCCTTTCGGTCTCCGTGGATCCAGGCCCGGCCACCAGACGCTCGCCGACGAGCTCCCCTCCAGAAGGTCTGGCTCGAGAAGGGGGCCCCGGTTTCCCTTGTCCGGGCGAGGTGACTTAGTTCTTCGGAAGTCTTTTCATGGGGTCTTTGAGACTCCACTGTGGTTTCATTATGTAAAACGCAGAGCATATGTAAAAGTCCTCCCCATTGTATCGGGGACTCTCCGTCACTATCACACACACACGCCTCTACTTCTGTTGTGGTGTTGTAGAGCGCCGTAAGGTAACTACATGCAAGCTATTTTGGTTTCTAGAGCAACCAGCAGCTACAGTACATGATTAATGAGGGGGGGGATTCAGGTTCATGACATCCATGTGATTATGGTTCATTTTGAGAGGACCAGCAGCATTCCTCAGACGTGTGTGTATGTGTGTGTGTGTGTGTGTGTGTGTTAGTGTCTTAGAAACTAATTTCTCTCCTGTTGTTTCAGATTGCCTTTCATGTTTCCTGCTTCCTCCTTCTCATCCACACGCCTCTAAGTGGCTCCTAATGAGGCAATGTGTCATTAGAGTCATGTGGATGTACAGTAGAGGAATGGCAAGGCTGGAAGGAAGGGTATAGCTCAGCTTAGCTTAGTGTGAGGACGACTAGTGACCAGATCCATCACTACTCGTCCACAGTGCCCTCATCATCTCTCAGGGCTGTCCTGCTCATTGTGGAGGGGGAGGGTACCTCAAGGACAGGTTCCTATTGTTTCACCTGCATTGCATTCATTTTAAATTGGCCCTTCACACGCGCTCATGTTCATGTTCATGGCAGCGGCAGTAGCTCAGAAGGTAGAGCCATTGTTTGCCAACCGGAAGGTTGCTGTTTCCATTCCCGGGCTCCACCTAGCTAAGTGTCGAGGTGTCCCTGAGCAAGACTCCTAACCCTAACTGCTCCTGACGTGTTGGTTGTTACCTTGCATGGTAACACCGCCGTCTGTGTATGAATTGGTGAATGTGAGGCAACTGTAAAGCGCTTTGGATAAAAGCGCTATATAAATGTAATCCATTTACCATTCGGAAAAGTCATTATATTCTTTTCCATTAATAAGAATTCATTGTTATCTTCTGATGAAATTACATTTTTAAATGCCTAAACATACATTTTGTTATTGAGCAACTTCCACAGAGAAGTGGAATGATGGAAATATACTGTCAATATTGGTGCTGCATGTGTGTGTATGTGTGTGTGTGTTAAGGCCACATAATCTTAACTATAATTATAGGAATCTCTGTATATATGTGTGTATGTATGTATGTATGTACTGTATGTCTGTCCTTCGATTTTCTCGAAAACGTCCATTCATCCGATGGACTTCACACTTAGCGGGTGTATTGCTGAGGACCCAAGGAAGTGTAGTGTTGAGTGCAAAGTTGTTTGGGTGAGCGGTTCTCGAGAAAGGTGCAATACCAGAGGCCACGCAATCGGCTTGTAGTAATAATAACAATTCATGATAGTACACTTTATTTGTATAGCACCCTTAAAAACAGTGTTTACAGAACGCTTCACATGAAGAGGGAGGGGCGGCACTGGCTGGTTAGGAGGGAACATATCAGACGTGTCTGGGAGTCAGACTTTGGCATGCTTGGACCAGTAAAATATTAAAATAACTATATTGTATAACATGAAGCCCATGCAGGGAAGCCAGCCTTGTGATGAGTTGATGATTGACCATCGAGCAGGTCAGAGATGGCATAACGGTGGTGGTGGTGGTGACATATGAATAGACTTGTGCTGCATTGACATATAACTTGACTTGTTTGTACTTGTACTGGTACAGGTATTGTACTGGTATTGTGTATTGTGTGATTGTTTGTAGGGCTGAGATGAACTGCGTCCTCCGAGAAGTGAGACGTGGTGTAGAGGAGACGAAAGAGATGGGGGAGGAGAGGAAGACCAGGAGGTTTATAGAGGTGTGCCTATTGTGTGTTTATTGAAGATCAAGGTCTTCAGTCTAGGCCCGAGAGAGTGGTGAGACTAGGGAGGGAGGAGACTAGGGAGAGAGGGGACTAGGGAGAGAGGAGACTAGGGAGAGAGGGGACTAGGGAGAGAGGAGACGAGGGAGAGAGGGGACTAGGGAGAGAGGAGACTAGGGAGAGAGGGGACTAGGGAGAGAGGAGACTAGGGAGAGAGGGGACTACGGAGAGAGGAGACTAGGGAGAGAGGAGACGAGGGAGAGAGGGACTAGGGAGAGAGGGGACTAGGGAGAGAGGAGACTAGGGAGAGAGGCGGTGATTGAGAGGAGACGAGGGAGAGAGGAGATGGGAGAGAGGTGGTGATCGAGAGGAGACGAGGGAGAGAGGAGACTAGGGAGAGAGGCGGTGATTGAGAGGAGACGAGGGAGAGAGGAGATGGGAGAGAGGTGGTGATGGAGAGAGTAGAGAGGAGATGGAGAGTAGAGAGGAGATGAATAGGGATAGAGGAGACAAGGGAGAGAGGAGACAAGGGATAGAGGAGACGAGGGAGAGAGGAGACTAGGGAGAGAGGAGACTAGGGAGAGAAGCGGTGATGGAGAGAGGAGACTAGGGAGAGAGGAGACTAGGGAGAGAGGAGACTAGGGAGAGAAGCGGTGATGGAGAGAGGAGACTAGGGAGAGAGGAGACTAGGGAGAGAAGCGGTGATGGAGAGAGGAGAAAGGTGACTAGGGAGAGAGGAGAGAGGAGGTGATGGAGAGAGGAGACTAGGGAGAGAGGAGACCAGAGAGAGTGGAGGAGGGAGAGAGGAGACGAAGGAGAGAGAAAGAAAAGAAAGAAAGGGCTAACGGGAGCGGGAGGAGGTCAGTGTGAGAGGGGGAGGCGGAGCATGGAAAGTGTTCCGGGAGGGCGGGAGTGTGTGTGTGTGTGTGAGTGCCTGTGTGTGTGTGTGTGTGTGTGTGTGAATGAGAGGTGTGTGTGTGGAGTGAGAGGACGTCGTGCTGCTTGGGGGGAGGAGTGTGTGGCTGATTTCAATAAAGAAGAGTAGACGCTGGATTGGCCGGATATAAACATAAGATGAACACACACAGGTGAGGAGAGAGGCAGCAGCAAACGGATGTGTAGATATTGATCTGTCTGTGCGGAACATTTACAACACACTGAGACACAAGACACTCCCTCAGAGACTACTTGTGCCCCATTTGCCACAATTTCAATTTGGTTGGATCCTCACACCTGATCAAGGTCGTCTAGGAACTGCTCACCGGGCCGAAAGGGCAACGGGAAAATCAATTTGGCGCTCCCTGCCAACGCTTTGGATCCACGTCCACGTCCTTGGGTGCCACGTCAGTCAGGAGTTGCTGTTGTCAGCGTTTCCACGAACATCATCATCATCTCTCTCTCTCTCTCTCCAGAATCAGCGTCATCCTCATGATTTATCCTCCAACCCAAGGTGACACAGGTGTGAAGTGATGCTGAGAAGGTGTTGAGGTGACGCACCGACGTCTGCTGATGTAGGAACCCTCCACCCACACACCCCCACCGCTGCTGCTGCTGCTGCTGCTGCCGCTACACTTTGACGGAGGAACGTCCCGAGAGTATATGAACATATCGCACCGCTCTGAAGCGCCCTTCTTTCTCTTGTTCTTCATGCTTCACCCTTTACCGAGCGTGGGCATCGGAAAATGGCCGCACGTCGTCACGGCGATCCGCCCGCCGCGTGTACGGAACTGCGGGAAGTCGAGGAAAGTTTGAAAACACCGCTCGTCGTACTTTTGCTTTCCATCGTATGTGAGAACTGACCGAGTCGGTGTTCCTAAAAACTCGATTTTCATAACGGATAACCTGCTAAAGTTTTCCCCCCTGTGATTGATTTCTATGGGCTTGACTCCGCGGCTCGGCGTCGGACACGAACGCAAACCCCGGCAGAGACGTGTGCCGTTAAAACGTCCACGAGAGTCCCCACCCCCACATGTGAGTCGTGGGTGGGGAAGGACTCCCAGTGGGTGCTGCAGGGGGGGGGGGGGTTGCAGAGGAGAAGGCAGAGAGGACAAGAGATGCGGGAGAAGAAAAGTGTGCCTGCCAGTGAACCGGCAGACTGACTGTCTGAGACGAGCCCAGCAGCGAATGAGGACGAACAAAAACCAATTGGACTAAAATACGGAAGTCAGAGTTTTACGACCGGTCCGGTTTGAACATGTCGGTGGAAAGAGGGAAGAATCGAGTCATTTAAGAAAGATACAGGAGAGAATCCATACAACTGGTGTTCCGGGTCATGTCTTCTACTGCCGGTGTTTGGGACAGTAGCGTGTCCCAGGACGTCCCGGTGGTGGCGGCGGCGGCAGCAGCGGCGGCGGTGGCGGTGGGCAGCGAGCACATGAACACCCGCGTGAAGAGAGCCGTCCGGATCTCCTCCATCGTGGCGCAGGAGGTGAGGGGGTTGGGGGGGCGGAGGGGTGGGAGTACGATCGGGTAATTAACCGGTCATGTATCCACACTGACATTTAGAACCGCCTCACCGACTTGAACCTTAATCTCATCCTGTTAGTTTGGTCAATTCACACCGTTCGGAATATTCAGTGTTAAATAGCCATTAATAATCTCTGGAAGTTTCCTTAAATTATTTGGAAATCACAAAGATAAGATCTAAAAAATGTCCTAGTTTCAACAGTTCAGCATATTTACAGTACAGACAACTATGAGGGCAGTGTGACAAAATAAAGCACATACAATAAGTAAATCATTCATGAATCGTGGTAAAAGTTTGAAATAATAGTGATATTGATTTGAAGTGATATGAGCCAGCCCTATAGTGGCTGTTATAACTGCAGGGTCTCCTGACATACAAAGGACACGCTTGGCTTATTCGTTGTAACGACATTTGTGATGCGTGACTGTTTAGTGTCCGTCACGAGGGAAGATGTACGTATCGAGTTTTTTTATTGATTGGTAGTGGTTGGATCTTTTGGGGGGGGGGGGGGGTCTGGAAGCAGGGAATACTTTTTTTTAGATCTGTTCTTGTGTCAGATAAGTACTCACACCTTGCAACCCGTGCCACCGGGAGCTGTTGGGGGCACGTGGGGCCGGGGGGGGGCGTGCATCACCTACCGTCAGAGCACGAGGCGAGTGTCAGACTGGCTGGTGTGCTTCCAAACTTTTCTTTTTGTTTGTTTTTTTTTTAACAGGATTATGGAGTCAAAGTCAAAGTGATTTATTTGTCACATGTACATCACAACACAGGGCCATTCTGAACACTGAAACTCTTGTGACATGGCAGGCAAAAAAATGATATATTCATCATCATATATATATATATAAGATATATATATATTGAGAATGGCACAATATATATAATAAAAGAAAACACATCAGCTGTGGGGAACAACCCTAACCCTAGCCTAAGAATCCATAAGTATTAAATATGAAGTATTATAAATGGACAAGAAAGTAAGGGCAGATGCACAAGTGAGGACAGTAGTAGCAGAAATATGGCGTATGGCACGGAATAGCAGAAATACAGGAGGACACGCTACTGACATGTGACTTACATGTGGACACATAGTCTACACTAGTGTCACACATTGATGCCACGTCACTGTGTAATCCCAGCATAGCAGCACAGCGTTAACGCTCGGTGAATATGTTACCCTGGAAATCCAGAGTTCTCGCGAGAGCACAATTTGAATTTGCTCAGCGAGTCACTCTGGTGATCAGTAATATGCTCATTAGCAATTCCTGTTGATCCAACGTAAACCAATCACATCGGTGTATCTGATATAGGCGGGCCAGAGGCGGGCTAAACAGATGACGACAGCGCTGCGACGGAATCAGTCAGTAAACATTGCAAGATGGCTGTCGAAAATGTTGACTGAGTATCTGTACAAACCAACTATTCTCATATTCTGCTTGCAAAAACGGCAAAAGTCGTTCAGTGGCTCCATTTCCATTAAGCTACATTTACGTCTCTCTGTCAAACTATTCTCCAAAACAAACTCGTTTCCTCTCTCTGGATACGTCACCCCGTGTATTCTTCTGATTGGTCGTAGTGTTATCCAATTGCGTGCAGTGATATTTTCAAACGCATGCTTGGTGCCGCCCCTCGAGTTGGGCCATTTTCATTACTCATTACCAGACCTACAGCTTTCTAGATGTGGGTCTGGATTTCCAGGCTATGAATATGTACGACATTCACAACACTGTAACTCCACAACGCGTAGCGATAGAAACCTTTGTCAAACGTACACTGAATGTGATCTTTCTCCCCTACCATCTATTTCTCGTATCTATACATCTATCCTCCGGTCTTCATCCACATTTAATACCTCAATCTACTCATTCATCATACCCTTCCGTGTGCTCACTGTGGCCCCACACACACGTATGTG
>PIJE02002915.1:0-15000 GCA_002895965.2 Coryphaenoides rupestris | reverse complement strand
TTAAAGAGCTCAGCTGTCAAAGCTTACGTCTCATCAACTGCAGAGATGCCAGCTGAGTTATCAGCTCAGGGACGCAGCAGAGGAGAAATGGATTGCATACTTTGTGAGGAGCATACTTTGTGAGGAGCCATAAACTTTGATTACCTCACCCTGTTGTGATTTATACAAGGACTGACCGGGGGCCTGTAATTATAAACCGACTCATAGACTATCCCCGACCTCAAATGCACACACTCACAATAAATACATATACATAAATAAATAAATGTTGTCCTTCTGTGTCCTTTTAAGTGTAAAGCCTATAGCACACAGTGTGCGTATTTTGGTTCAAACTCGCAGCGCAACCCCCAAAAAAGAAACGGAATCACAAGTTAACGGAGCAAAACATACACAGCATGAATGTAGTGTGTGTGTGTGTGTGTGTGTGTGTGTGTGTGTGTGTGTCTGCCACCTCTGAAAGGTCAAAGGGGTCTTAATGGGGAAGTGTCCTGTGGTGTTTTAATGAAGTTCACATCTGCAGAGAGTTGGCTGTCACCCATGATGTGTTCTCGCGAGACACCTTACCTTCAGTGCCGGAGACTTTGCAAGTTATTCTCTTTTTGTTATGTATTGAGCTATTTCAGCTATTTCTTTTAGCCGACTTGTTTTAACCCCTTCATCCCGAGACCTCGTAAGGTCATTTAAACAAAGGGAAAAAGTGGTCATGTGACACACTAGACACACCTAGAATGAGTAGATTCTTTTTTAGTCTACTATAAACATTGTTCGCTAAAGGAAACACAATTCCTCCCCAAAATAAACAAAAATAAAACGTACGGTATGCATTTCAATAATAAGGTAAAGTGCCTTCGATCTGAACAGTCTTTATCACCATCTGGTGGCCGTATGGTGCAATTGCGATGGTTTGGCTTGGTGTTCAATCCCATTCGCCCTAGAGGGGGTCAAATGTCAGAGTGAAACAATGGGTTCTCAAGGTTTTCAAATGTTCAAACAACATCTCGGGTGTTATCTTTCTTTTTGTATCTAGATGATATATTATAGCCCTGGCGTTGGCATGGAGAAAGACTCTTTTCAGCAAAAACCTGAGAAAGAGGCCTAGTGATGTTCAGAGTTCACCTGGACTCTGCATAACCCCCCCCCCACCTCACGCCTTCCCTCTGCGAATCCTAGCACTAACTTGCATGTTTGTACGTCTTGGCATTATTAATAGTACTTAGCATTGTTTAGTATATCGTATGTTCTTGGTATAGATGGTAGATATTGGTAAAGTGCTCAGAATGGCACGTCTGCTCTGATCCCAGCTATCATGCAGGCAACCTAGCAGTTATGAAACTTGTTCTATGAGCCTTGCAACTATGAATGCTTGAAACCTGCTCTATTCTTATCTTTATGTACCACAGCGATATATTGCTGTCTCCTTCAACAAATGTACTCTTTTTAAGTCGCTTTGGATAAAAGTGTCTGCCAAATGCCCTAAATGTAAATGATATTTAAAAAATGGCGTCATTAATATAACAATATTATCATGACTAACATGAACATGACGATGACTCCCAGTGACCAGGAGGAGGCGGCCATGCAGACGTGCGGCTACTCCTGCTCGCCGCTCAACGTGGTGGACCTCATCGTGGACATCATGTTCATCGTGGACATCGTCATCAACTTCAGGACCACCTATGTCAACTCCAACGACGAGGTGAGAGGGGGGACCTGCTCAACCGTGCCCCATGGAGAGGGTCTTACGGCAGAGCGGAGGGAGGGGAGGGGTCTTATGTCTCGATGGACAATGCATTTGACACGTAACATTCCAAAGCTGAACATCACGCATGTTGTAACGAATGGACAAGGTAACATAAAGAGTCCAGAGTCACCTACCACCCACCTACAGGACACAGACAGGAGAGGACAAAGCAACACGCATAGAAACCACCAAATATCGTAACAGTGTGTGTATTGATGTGTATTGACGTATTTGTGTGTGTGTGTGTGTGTGTGTGTGTGTGTGTGTGTGTGTGTGTCTGTGTGTGTGTGTCTGTGTGTGTGTGCAGGTGGTCAGCCACTCGGCGCGCATCGCGGTGCACTACTTCAAGGGCTGGTTCCTCATCGACATGGTTGCCGCCATCCCCTTCGACCTCCTCATCTACCGATCCGGAGAGGAGGTGGACAGGGGAGCGGGGGAGGGAGAGGTAGGGAGGGAGGGAGGGGGGTGGAGGAGAGGGAGGAGAGGGGGTGGGGAGGAGGAGGAGAGGGGAGAGGGGAGAGAGAAGGAGGAGGAGGAGGAGGAGGAGGAGAGGGAGGGGGAAGAGGAGGAAGAGGAGGAGGGGGAGGAAGGTGGAGGAGGAAGAGTTAGTCTGACAAAAGCATTTTCATTATTCATGCTAACCATTTTTCCCCGACAGCTGCAGTCATATATTTATCCCACGGTTCAAAATAATACCAATGCTATTTATTTTCTATAATGGATTTTTCTTTAATGCATTGTAACAAAGCTTTCACTCCTGTATAAGTAATACAAATCCAAAGTACATGATAATATACGTAGCATGTAAATGGTAAACGGTAAATGGATTGTGTTTATGTCGTGATTTTATCCAAAGCAGGTAACGTAGAATAAACTGCTTTTGTGGTGAAGTTGCCTTTCACTGAACCTGCGCTCTCTCTCTCTCTCATCCCAGACCACCACTCTGATTGGCCTGTTGAAGACGGCCCGGCTGCTGCGATTGGTCCGCGTGGCCAGGAAGCTCGATCGCTACTCGGAGTACGGCGCCGCTGTCCTCTTCCTGCTCATGTGCACCTTCGCCCTCATTGCCCACTGGCTGGCCTGCATCTGGTATGATGTCATCGTGCGAGAGAGGGGAGGGCGGGACTTCCAAGCATGCTTTGGAGGAAGCAATATCTGTCACAGTTACACAGGTTCAGTGGTGAGAGAGAGAGGGAGGGGCTTCCGATATAGGGGTATCCGTTTCAGTTACATGGTTCAGATATAGCTTGGTCAAATTTTTGTCTTCTTCAAAAACTCCTGAATTATTCCCTGTCTTTGTTGTTATTGGCCTGTTCACTTACGTTAGAGAGCAAAAAATCGTGAATCAGTAGACCAGAAAAATAACGCTGTGTTGGACCTACTCTCCTACGCATAAAGAGTACAACTACAGTTTGTAGTGGACTACTTCTCTATATGGCTGCCATTTAAGGGATAGATACACTGTAGGCTAATCTTTGTACTCAATGCGTGTTTGTAATAAAAGTATGTCTGGAAATACACACACACACACAACCTAAATTTAAAATAAAAATCATGCAGCAAGAAAAATTTGCATTTTTCCAAAATATGTGGAACTGCGTGTAGCATAAGATTGTATGACTGTATGAAGTGTAGATATTGTAAAGACATAATATGAATGTGAATCACTTTTTTAAATTGCATAAAAACTTTCAAATTGATCCGCCCAGGTACGCCATAGGCAATGTTGAGCGCTCTGGCTCGGCGCGGATTGGCTGGCTGGACTCGCTGGGCGAACAATTGGGGAAGCCGTACAACGGCACCACGGGCGGGGCGGGTCCGTCCATCCGGGACAAGTACGTGACGGCGCTGTACTTCACCTTCAGCAGCCTGACCAGCGTGGGCTTCGGCAACGTGTCGCCCAACACCAACTCGGAGAAGATCTTCTCCATCTGCGTCATGCTGATTGGATGTAGGTTGTTGTGAGCACGTGGATCCATCACGGCCGTCGTAATTGCAGTTCTTGTGGAAGAGAGATCGACACACTTAATTAGAAAAGGCAATTTAGTTTCTGAACAAATGCTTGTGTGAATCCTAGCTGTTGAAATGTTGAGACTAGACGGGATTGCCACAAGTTCAAAAAGTTTATTAGTACAATAAGTAATATAAGTACTAGTATGGTAGTATTAATAGTATGATAACTAATATTAGTATGATAATTACAGTAGGAGTAGTATTGATATGATACATTATCAGTACAATACCTAGTAGTATTTGTATCGTATGATTTATTGGGATGACAATAATAAATAATAATTTGTCGTTGTAACTTGAAAAGTGACTTTTATGTAGCATTAGCATTCAGAAAAATGCCCTACATTGTGTGTGTGTCTACCGGAAGGTACAAGAATAAACAGGACAGAGATGGCTCTCTCGCCATTTCATTGTGCAATTAAGCAATAGCTGATGACAGGCCGTGGTATATGGTTATTATATCACAGCTAATGGCCGTTGTTCGGTCACCAAGCACGGCAATATGAAAGTAGGCTAATAGACACATTACAATTTACATTGTAATGTTCATAAAGCATTGTTCAAAGTAATAGGCCCTCCTGGCTGCCTGCACACACGTTGCTATGCAACATACCAGTGGTCAGACACATCCCAGTTTTTATGAACATTATTTAATTTATTCATAGTAATTTGTATCTTGCTATTTATTGTGCAATGAAAAACAGTCCAGCATCAGTAGGATGACGTTGAAAACTGCGTGTAGGCTTGCATTTGTTGTTAGGTGGATGTGTGTCACTTGTGTCACTGAGTCGGTCGGTCGCCAATAGCTCTGGAGAGATGCTAGCCGTGGTATATAGTTATTATATCATGGCTATGAACCAATCAGATTGCTTGATTTCAGGTACCGGTTTTATAATGCTCCGCATCAGCAGTGTGCTTGTCCAGGCGATGCAGTCTAGTAATACAATCTCCTCTCCTCTCCTCTCCTCCTCCCAGCTCTGATGTACGCCAGCATCTTCGGCAACGTGTCGGCCATCATACAGCGGCTGTACTCGGGCACGGCGCGCTACCACACCCAGATGCTGCGCGTGCGCGAGTTCATCCGCTTCCACCAGATCCCCAACCCCCTGAGGCAGCGGCTGGAGGAGTACTTCCAGCACGCCTGGTCCTACACCAACGGCATCGACATGAACGCTGTGAGGATCTCCCCCCGACCCCCCCCCCACACACACACACACACACACACACACACACACACACTTGTGCACTTACTGTAAAGTGTCGTTTTGCTCGTTCATGCTATACCATCATTTTGGCGTAACAGAAGTTTAACCACCCCCCTTGGACACAGCCTTCAACGCTAACCGATCCACACATCCGCTAACGCACACACCGTGGTGTTAGCATGTGCTCTCGCCGTCGTCTGCATCACTTCGTTGTGACGTTGAAGTGACTTTTCGTGGGCACCTCCGCCAGAACCTCACGACAACAAAAAAACATGCGGAGTAGAGTTCGGAGAACATTCACTAACTGGTTGGCGGAGACCTTACACCATTTTTTTTCTGCATGACGCTATTATTTTAGTAAACAACGGTTCACTGAATCAGATTTTGGACATTGTATCCCCAGTCCCATGTGATCCCCTGTCTGTGTGTCTCTGTGTCTCTAGGTCCTGAAGGGCTTTCCTGAGTGTCTGCAGGCGGACATCTGTCTGCATCTCAACCGCACCCTACTGCAGAACTGCAAGGCCTTTAAAGGTAGGAGCTCTTCGTTCATTTAAAAAAAGAGTTTTAACAGCAGTTTAATCATGAGTGTTGACCATTTGAAATTTTACACCAAAAGGAGTTTCCCCGCCCTTGGGAAACTCGAAGCAACATGTCCATCAACGTTGTACCGTTGTTTCGTCTTTAATGTTCATTTATGGAGGTTGAAAATAAATATACAGTATGTACTACTACGACTAATAGATAAATGAATGTGAAAAATGTATTATACCAGTATTATTCTAAGGTATTTAAACTAAAAAAATTACTAAACCTTGTGTTCTAATTTGTGGATGGCTACACCTCACTGTTGTATACGGGAGTTTTGTTTGGAAACAAGGTTGTGCAGGAATTTTGCATAGCCTCAACTGTAACTCTCTTACAAATATATGCAATAAAAACCTCATCAGCCAAAATGGCGGGTTTTGATGACCTGTTGGTTCCTTCCCACCCTCCAGGCTCCACTAAAGGCTGCCTGCGGGCCCTGGCCATGAGGTTCAAGACCACCCACGCCCCCCCTGGAGACACGCTGGTCCACGCCGGAGACCTCATATCAGCCCTGTACTTCATCTCCAGGGGCTCCATCGAGATCGTGAGGGGAGACGTGGTGGTAGCCATACTGGGTAGGGCACGCACACACACTGCAAACCTCATCCGCTGTTACGTTGGCGGCAGTAAGGCCGATTTATCCGAACTGCTTTCGGAGGGTAATGTGGTGTTAACCCCCTCCAGTGGTCAGAGCTAGCAATTACAATCAAACTTCCATTCAATTAAAACAATGTACTCACCACAAAGCCAATGCTGGTGGTGTTTTCACAGCTGAAGCAAAACAACAGAACAGAACAGAAGAATACAATAGAGAAGTCAATGGATTTGGAGGACAGCAGGTTCGAGATGCTGCCTTGGTCTACTTTCTGGATGAGAGCCATTGCTGTCTGTTGCTGTCTGAGAGATGATGATCATAAAACATATATACATTGCTTCCTCTCTCTGGTTACCTCCTCTCCTCTCCTCTCCTCTCCTCTGGTCTTCTCTTGTCTCCTCCCTGTCTCTCACTCTCCACCTGCAGGGAAGAATGATATATTCGGCGAGCCCATTAACCAGCACACCCGGCCAGGGAAGTCTAGTGCTGACGTGAGAGCTCTGACCTACTGTGACCTTCACAAGATACAGAGAGAGGACATGCTTGAGGTTTATATATATTTTTATTGACCTTTTATAAAAAAATGTACGAGATAAAATGCATCGTAAAGGAAAGCCAAACCGTTTCAATAATAATAAATAACATCCACTCGCTCTGTCTTTGTAGCGTGTGGTTGTTTTTATTGTTTTAACTGCAGGATCATGGAGACACATTGATTTAGATGTATTTTAATGTGCAGTGTAATAACACCCACACGGTTGCCTCGGGTACAATTACATATTTCTTTTCATTATTATTTTAAGCAGATTGTGCTCTGATTTGACACAGTTTGTACCTGTTTGAGGGCCGCTTAGCCATATGCAGAGATAAGAATAGCCAGCACCAGCACACAAAAATAGAGATCCCCATGATGCTTGCGGGTAGCACAGCGGCCGTGGACCTCAGTTGATTATAATGGACACGCTCTGCTAAGGGCTACACCTACCTCCTACCTCATTTGAGTCAATTTTTACATCTTACCCACTGCATCACTTTTCATCTAAAATGACTAATTTTAGGGTTTGGTTTGAATGCTCTTCCTTTGTCATCAAAAGATGTTTTGTCTCTCTAATCACTATTGTGATTTTCCGTTTTCATGATTTGAAGTACTTAAAAGCAAACTGAATCATTAACAAGTAGAATTTGAATATGTTACAATTGTAATTGGTACTTTAGTATCTTTTAAGACAATTCTTGTTTTCCTTAGTCGCAAGTAGAAATTGAAGAAATGTATATCGCCATCGACAATCTGTATATAACTGTTGTGTGTCGTTGTGTGTCTGTTGGTCTGTCTATCTCTTTCTGTCCGGTCTGTCTGTCTGTCTGTCTGTCTCCTTGCATGGTACCAGGTGCTGGACATGTACCCAGAGTTCTATGACTGCTTCTGGTCTAACCTAGAGATCACCTTCAACCTGAGAGACGTGCGTTCCTGGCTCACCTTCAGTAAACACATCCATTCTCCACCACCCTTCACTCAAGTCTAGGGTGCGGATAGATGGACAGACACAGTGCTATCCATCATCCAGCAGATAGGAGCATCATGGGCTGATGATGGATGCGTAGATGCATAGATTGAATGATTGATCGGGTTCGACATGAAATATAGATGCTCCTAAGGGCTCGACTGACTTCTACTTCTACTTCTACACACTACTAACATGTGTAACTTGGCTCGAGGGGAACCAACACACTTCCTCTGTTTCCGCAAGAAACTTGTTCCATTCATGTCCTTGCTCAGGGATTTGGTTCTCCATTGATCCGATTAGGAAAAATATAATGAAAAGTTGTCCGTTCAACGCTGTGAACACATGTACGACGCAGTAGTCTCTTATCTTATATTCAAGGGTCACTGTAAGGCGTCCACAGTGGTTAGTTTAGTTTTGGAGTCTTGAAAGCAAAACGTGAAAATGGAACCTGAGTGTCACGTCAGAGCCTTTGAGAAATTAATAGTTTACCTCGGAAAGGAAAAGTACAATTCCTCACTATGTTCTGGCGCACAGCAGTTATCACGATGCCAATACAAAATACAAAGGATAAATAGTAGTATAGTGGCATTGGAACGTGGGCCTTCAACATAAGTTCACATCCAATTCAATTTAATTCAACATTTTAACTCACCTCCTCTTCCCCTCCACTCTCCAGACGAATGCAGTGTGTTCAGTGGGCAGTGAGGACTTGGACCCTGGGGTCTACGGCCAACGTCCTCAAACGAACACAGTCCCCACAGACAGAGGTACAGGGACAGGGTTGAGACGGACACCATGTTGTCTCTTTTCTCTACTCACAGTCCAGCTTGTATCTCAAAGTTGTGTGAATAAATAAACATAAGAGGACAACATTGTTTGTTTCGTATTTAGTATACACTTGAGATGTTATTTCCAGATAACTACAGTGAAATATTGCAATTTTAGAGGTCTGTACAGGCTTTCAAATCTCCATTGATTAAATGTCGCAACTAAAACCTTGAGAATCAATACAGCTATGGAGGTTTCGACACAGTCACTTATTTACTTTTATAAATTGTACTCATAGGTGACTCCATCACATCCATCACAGGAGAAAGCAATCGATCACAGAGAGCTTCCCACGGATCCAGCGGCAGGCAGGATAACAGGGATGAGAGTGGCGGCCATTTTCAAGACGGTGATGTACAGTGAGTTGAAACAAGATCATTTACTCCCGTGTTTTTCAGCCTCTGGTACGCCTACCCCCGGTGGTACATGAGGGTACTGCAGGTGGTAGGTGGGATTTTGGAATAGACAAAATAATATAGGTAATTGAGAACACGTATATTATAAACATTGTTCAGTAAATAAAGTATTATGGTTTGTTTTTCAAAAATAGTGTGCATTCCATCATGTTTTCCATTGATGTTTTGTGTTCATTTGTGTTTGCAAAGTAAACACACTGGCAGCATTTAGCATGGCTGACTTTTTCTTTCCAGTATTTCCCACTGGCCAGGGCCTTCTTGCAGTAATAATTGTGAACAACGGGGGCGCTGGCACTCTTTGTCTATTTCTTTACCGTTTGCTTATGAGGTGGTCCGTAAAAGGTCTCGGTAACAATTGAGAGGT
Organism: Coryphaenoides rupestris; assembly: GCA_002895965.2. NCBI lineage: Eukaryota > Metazoa > Chordata > Actinopteri > Gadiformes > Macrouridae > Coryphaenoides > Coryphaenoides rupestris. The sequence continues at coordinate 5,748 of PIJE02002915.1, read as the reverse complement.
CCTCCTGAAGTCAAGGTCTGGTAGCCACTGCTGTACCACTCACCACAGACTCTCTGTGTTCAACAAACTCATTCAACAGCCATGGTCCGGTGTTCTCCAGCGGCGACGAAGAGGGCGGGATTCGGACATCACCAATCCTGTCCAGCGCTTCTCATTGGCTGGTCAAGATAACGGTCATTCTTCCGCCCAATCTGATGTCTGCATGGAGATGAGCGGCAGAGAGAGAACCTCATTTGCAGGTAGGGTGATAACAGCATTGTTGTAAAAGTTGAGAAAGTGAAATAGTTTGGCTGACTGCTTTGATGTGACACCAAAAAGTGTGCACACGCTGCTAATGTGTCTGCTAAAACTCTGTAATCCACTGCAATATATTTAAATTATATTATTGTATATTATTATGTATGACATTAAGATAAGATAAGATAGAACTTTATTAATCCCGAAGGAAATTCTTGTGCCAGGTTGCATAGCAATACAGTACAATAAAACAATAGGGAAATCGACAGAATAATAAAAATAAACTAACAGATTTATAAATATACAATGTACAATGTCAAAATATAACAAAAATATATATATATATAGATTATATATAGATTATATTATTATATTGTCTTTTATATTATTTTATATTGTTTTATATTGTTATATTGTTTTATATTGTCTTGATATAATATACAGTATATATATTGCATGAATAACTCATTAGTGACATTGTTGTAATGATGAGTCTTTAAGCAAAAATCTGTCAAGGATACAGATAAAGCATTTTAAAATCAGTCTCTCTCTCTCTCTCTCTCTCTCTCTCGCTCTCTCTCTTCTCTCTCTCTCTCTCTCTTCTCTCTCTCTCTCTCTCTCTCTCTCTCTCTCTCTCTCTCTCTCTCTCTCTCTCTTCTCTCTCTCTCTCTCTCTCTCTCTCTCTCTCTCTCTCTCTCTCTCTCTCTCTCTCTCTCTCCATCAGATGCGTTCTCCGGTGTCTCAAACCTCTTTGGCCTGTGGGGCTCGGAGTGTCGAGAGGAGCAGCGCTACCAGGAGGTCCCCTCCTCACCACCCCCACCTCCCCGGCCCTGCTCCACGTCCCCACCTCCCCGGCCCTGCTCCACGCCCCCACCTCCCCGGCCCTGCTCCACGCCCCCACCTCCTAGGCCCTGCTCCACGCCCCCTCCTCCTCCTCCTCCTCCTCCTCCTCCTGTGGTTCCCCGCAGGAAGATAGGAGAGCTGGAGAACAGGCTGGAGATGATCCATGAACAGATCCAAAGGTACGACAACGTGTGAACGTGACAACATGACAGTGTCTGCACTCCAGCATAAGTACAACAACAACATAGCTAGCAATATAACGACCTGCCGTTAAAGTTCAATAGCGTTGTGGAACATCCTGTAACTACACAGGGTTTAAGGTTAAGAATAGGCAAAAACCAAAAAAAACCACATAAAACCACACTAGCTCTAACCACACTGGTGTACTTGACACAGTACTTACTTGTATAATGGCACTGTAACAGGAAGTGTAACTTGTAACCTTGCCTAACTCCCATCCCACACATAACTTCTGAGTCCCAATTGCTTCCTCCAGGCTGGAGTCGCGCATGTCCACCGACGTGGCGGCTATCCTGCAGCTGCTGCAACGGCAGACGCTGGCAGTCCCGCCGTCCTACAGCAACCTGAGCTCCACGGCCGTCGCTTCTCCCCACCACGATTCCCCCGAGACGCCTGCATGCGTGCCCCACCTCCCGCCCTTCCCGCCTTCTCACCTGCATCCCTCCCAAGCTCCCGGGGACCAGCTCTGGACAGAGCCACAACCCCGGCCTATCATTCCTCTGGACAGTTCCCCGCAGCACCGGCCATCAGACATCCGCGTCCAATCAGCACGTCGACAAGGTCAAACTGATCTGCCGCCGGAGGCCGAGCCACGCACCTGGACGGCCGCATGCCATCACAAAAGCTTGTGGACTTCAGAGCCAGGCGGCCAATCAGAGCCCCTGGGAGTGGAGCAGAGACTCTCCTTACCGCTGAGCCCGCTTGCAGACAGCTGCTGGGTGGCCCCGCCCTCCAGCTTAGACCCAGGAAGTTAGTTCACCGAGGCCTGCTCATGGATCTGTGTGCAGCATTGGCTCTGCACTGGATTTGGCAGCATTAGGATATATTAGCGTTGCTCCTCAGTAGCCTCTTGAGACTGATCCCCCGATCTCACAAGTTCACATTCTGTTTCGCTCTACAGTCTGGCATCGAACCCGTCGAAAGCCTCTTCCAAATATGTTAAAATGACAGAACCAATCAGTGCTCAGGGAGAGAGTTTCAGTTCATGACAATTGGCAGTCTGCCAATGAAAAAAAACATGGCAGCACCGAGGAAAGTGTACAGCGCTGACGCTTCAAGAAAAGATTTTGGGTGGAAAAGAGAAAATGATGCGCTTCATTTGGGAACTTGACACCTATTAAATACTGTAGGACTGCCTCCTCTGTCCTGTTTTTTTTTCTCAGATGATCTAGTGAAGACTTCTCCAAGAAAGAGCACATTGTTCAATGACAAGTTTACATCCCCTTACATAACCCTTCAGCAATATCCTGAACTGACCTGTGACACTGTTGACCTCTACCTTACAAACTAATAACAACAACAACAACAACAACAACCCTATTTTAAATGGGTATATGATCATAATCTTGAATATTATTGCAAATGACTATTGCACTTTCATATCCTGGTGGAGGATGGGGCCTGGCAGACGTTGCCGACGGAAAATGTAGACGGGACAGCACACCAAACGACATATTGCTGCACTCATATATATATTTAAAATGCTTGACTCACTGTTCTTACCGCTATATATACGTCTAACATTACATGTATATATATTATCTATTGTATGTTTTGCAAATGGCGCAGGGAGAACTGACCGACCAACTCCTCTTTGTCCAATTATGGCCGAGGGACATGACGTAACAATGTGCATTCAAAGCAGGGCGCCATTTTGAATACGATGGCCCGATTTGAACTATCAACTGTGTGTAACTTAATGTATTATTTACTCGACAGCATGACACTGGCACATGGCGGCAGTTCAGGATTCCGAGACATGTTTGTCTGACTTAACAGTAAGTGGTGTGTAGGGCGCATGTGTAGAGGAATACAGGACAGGGTAGATTATAGTGTTGCTACTGGCTTTTAGCTGATAGACGGACTTAGTTTCACTGTATGAAGCTGCATTCATGTGAACACATTTAGACGTGTCAAAAGTCTTCCTTGCGAACCTATTTGTGAACCAGTGTTGTGTGCTCATGTGTTGAGCCTAACCCCAGTGTGGCATATGACATACAAACATGACACCGGTGTGGGCAATACCGTGCACACTTCTCCACGTGGGTCAGATCATCTCTGGGGGTGCTGCCCTCACACACTCCCCAGTTACCCCAACATGCAGGACCTCGACCAGGAGTAAGCTAGGAGCGCTTTGGTAGCACCAATACGACCACTTTATGTTTCCGATGTAGGTCTCACTGAAAAGGGTTTAATAAGTACACAATGGGTCACATGTAATCTGTTATTTGCCTTCAGAAACATCACGTCATGTTTTGAATGTGTCAAAACTAAGAAAATATCGTATTTGTGTTTGAGATATTGTCTGATACGGTCCACTCCTTTAGCCCAGTATTGGAGCCGATATCCGATCAATGAATTGTTGTTGTTCCATTCAAATACAGCATGTCATTGTTTGTGTGTTGACCTAGCAATTCAAATAGGGATTTATATTTATTTATATAATCAATAATTTATGAGTAATATGTGTATTAAATCATATTTATGGATGCAATCATAACATGTGCTTATGAATATGTATAATATGTACTGTGTGTCAGCCCACTATTCATGAGACCGTGTCAATGGGTTTGTTCTTGTGTTTTTATTGATGAGTCAGTGTTTTAATGTATACCCCCCTTTGTAATTGCACTGCACTGCCTCAGACTGTTTCTCGACTAAATATATTCATTCTTCCTCCAATGTATTCATGTTATATGGTCATTTTGAGTGCATCAGATGACGGAGGAGTGCAGGTTTTTCGAGCCAATCCCAATCCAGTGTTGGACCAACTGTTGGTAATGAGGTATGTCTGTTTCACTCACGACTGACTTGAATAGAATAGAGCCTTTTCAGACCCATAATTAGTGTTATTAGTGACATGTGTTTGTCCTACGACGGCACCTCTGTGGAAAGGGTCTATTGTAGACATCTGAGAGGACTACCCCCTCTAGACATGTGTGATTGTGCTGCCATCTACTGGTCAAAACCTGCTAAACGTCTGTTAAAATGTGTTACGGGTAAAGGTGCAATGGAAGCCTTTTTTTCTATTCATTTGTATATTAATCCATTCACAACAGTGCATGATTAGTATACTTCAACCTTTAGATTTCATAAAAGTCACTTAGCACAGTTGCTTTTTGGGTAGCCTACCATATTTACAATAATAGTGGGTTAGCAGGACTATCAATAGTATTCTGTCTCCTATCGTAGAACAAAGGTCAGATATATGGCACAGTACTTTGAACTATCCAGAAAAGGTATAACCACTCCCATTTGTGAATATTATTCTAACCAGTTGTCAAAGCATGTTTAGATCATTTGTGTTGTTCAAATATTGAAATGAACATATAGATACCAAATAAAATGTCCACAAATAAAATATTACGTGCTTTTTGATACGACGGCTCCATATTGTTTTTCACTTGTGGTCTTCATGATGACTGATGAAAGATAAAATCTTGAAATAAAGTAGAGATGCCAAGGTCAGTGCCAGGGGAGAAGTATCTGCCTAGTCTACTAAGTATAGTAGCGGCCAGGGGGGGGGGGGGCGTGCCACCATACAGCCGCTAGATGACGTAAGGGCCCCGAGGATTATGGGAAGTTTTGGGTGGTCACGTGTGGTGGCCATGCGGTTGAGTTTACTGCAGGAGTTCGAGTGATGCAAGTGGTTCTCTGTTCTGTGGGTTAATAAAAGGTTAATTATATTCCGCGTCCGCCTCCTCTCTGCCTGCTCCTCCCGCGGTGTTCGTTACAGTACATATTTGCTCATCAGAGATTTTTCGATGATTGACTGGGTGTGGCAGTATTATGGTATGAGCAGTTTGATTGACATAAGATAAGATAAAACTTTATTAATCCCGAAGGAAATTTTTGTGGCAGGGGTTGCATAGCAATAGACTGATGAAGAGAAATAAACAATAGAATAATAATAATAATAATATATGTACCGGGTCCAACCGCTGGGCGCGCCTTAACATCCAGTTACAGATATAAGCTTCTTTTTTTTTAATATGCGTGTATCACCAGATTGTGTTGACACTAGATGCCAACAACACCCTAAAGAAAATGACAGTTTTGGTTGACCAGGGACTTAAGAAAAAGAAATGTACAAATTTAAAAGATCAATAGGATGGATTCTTCTGTAAATATAGAAGGTATGTGAAAGTGCTGCATACTAAAATTAAGGTGGAAATAATCAACATAATAGAACCTATAGCAGGCCTGGCCAACCCGCGGCTCTTTGTCTGGTTTCATGGCTCTTACGTTCATAATAGAATTTTGTGTTTTTTTCTATGGCTGTCAAAGTTAACGCGTTATCACAGATATTGCGCCAAGGATGCGCAATGACGCTACCGTGAGGCGCGCGACGGGCTCCGAGTCAGCATCTCTGGGGAGGGGGGGGGGGTCCGTTAATTTCGCGGTTCTGATGGGGGGGAGTCCTCCGTT
>PIJE02002914.1:40547-52151 GCA_002895965.2 Coryphaenoides rupestris | reverse complement strand
GGAAATTGGCAATTCCCTGGGCGGGAAAATGCTAATTCTTACACTTCTTGCCAAAGATAAAGCATTTACATCTTATTGGAATGTCAATTTGTGTGCCGTGCGTTTCCCCCGTTGCAGTTGCACCCGCGCATCGACACGCGGCGGCCCAACATCAACCTGGGCATCCTGCTGATCGAGTTCTTCGAGCTCTACGGCCGTGGCTTCAACTACCAGAAGATGGCCATCCGCGTGAAGAACGGCGGCACCTACCTGGCCAAGGAGGAGCTGATCCATGCCATGGGCAACGGCAACAGACCCTCCATGCTCTGCATAGAGGACCCGGTGCAGCCCGGTGAGTGTGGTTCAGGACATGGGTGACATGCTAGTTGATCGGGTCAAATCAGTGCTTACCCTCTGTGTAGTTTACACTAGGGCTGTGTTGTGTGAATGAAATACTTGACCGATTTAAAAGTACTAGAGTATTTTCTCATTTTATTCAGCTTTACTGCAAATAATAGAACCGTCTGCTAAGAAAAAATTCAAAAATCACTTTACTATAATGCTGCTTTTAAAACCAGGAAAAGACTACACTTGCGCCATGTTACAATATTTAAAACCAGGAAAAGCTACACTATTTAAAATCAAAAACCTACTGTATATCTAGTCTCCTATCACGATATGGATGGATTGCCCAGCCCTAATTGCAGGTACTGGAGTGTTTTGCTTGTGTTTTTGTTAATTTGCTTTGGAGTCTTAACTATTTAGAGTTGAAACTGATTCCTGTGATTTTTATGTTTATATTTGTATTTCCTCGTCTCTGCAGACAACGACGTTGGCCGTAGTTCGTACGGTGCCCCGCACGTCAAGCAGGTGTTTGACTTTGCTTACATGGTGCTGAGCCATGGCGTGTCCCCGCTGGTGTGCGCCTACCCCAACAAGGAGCACGACAGGTGGGTACCCCTCTTGTCCCCCGTCTCTAGGGGGCAGAGGTATGGTCGTCTGGAGCTCACGGCTCACCTCTGACCCGATCCCCTTGTTCTGTTTCCCCCCCCACCTGCAGCACCCTGGGACGCATCATCAAGGTGAGCCCGGAGGTACTGGCCTACCGAGACTGGGCCATCAAGAAATGGGGTGCCAAGCAGTATGCTAAAGTGGAAAGCCATGGTAATGGTTGTGTTGTATATTGGATTGTGTTTGTTGTCACATTCAACCCTGTAATCGGCCAACTGTAAAGCATGGGTTTATCCGTCCCAGTGATTTGCAGCCACGTTATTGGAGGAAGTCCTTTGGGTCTACCTAGATTGTTGCAGATTCGTTGCTATGCTAATGGAATTGCCATTTATGGGTGTGAATTGAATGCCCTTCTAAATTATATTAATGAGTTGATGCTTCTTTTATAGAAACGTGGATAAATATTATTTATGTAAAATTATAAACTGTATATTGCCTGGTTCATTGTCTTGTACTTGCCCACATTGTCAAAGTCTAGGAAGGAATAGTAGTCACTAAGTAAAAGTTGGCCTTTTCATTTCTAATCGCCTTATCGCTCGTGATATTTTCGGCGGCGTGTCCTTGTGGAATACTGTACGCGTGAGTGTGCACGTGCGCGTGTGTGCATGTGTGTGCGTGTGTGTGTGTGCGTGCGTGTCCATGGTTAGGGAGGGCTGGGATGAGGGGATAAAGGGTTCAGGTGCACACTGGGGCCTGCAGGGTGGAGCCCCTCCAGACACGCCCCTCAACTCGTCAATAACTTCCTCTTATTCTGTCAATACATTTCCTGCGTACATTTTTTTTATATTCTAATTCATTTCTTTTTGGGGGTGGGGGGGGGGGGGGGGGGGGATCTCTGTTTTAATTGTGGCCTCGTTCTTGACTGGGACACCCATCTCATTACCCGCCCCGGGTTTGGGATTAATAAAGTACATCTTATCTTCACCTTCATCATCACACGATCGAATCCAAAAATCATATTATTAAGATGGCAAATATGGATGCGTTTGCAGACAGCGTGATATATATACAGCCCATTATGATGATGGATGGCGTTGGCCGGACCAAGTGATTATAATAATAATCATCACTTTTGATTTGATGAACAGATTGCCCTACCTGATGATGATATTATCAAAAGGGGACAGAAATTCATTGGGTAAACAAAGACGTGGACAGGATACACTGCATTAATACGTATGTGTGTGTATACTGTGTATATATATATATATACTGTAAATACTGTATATGTGTATAAGGCCTATTTTGTACGAGCTCTGAACTCGCTGAGCATATGCAAGTTCTGCCATGTGGGAAGCAAATTATTATTGTAGTTTACACACAGACACACACACACACACACACACACACACACGTAGACACACACACACACACACACACACACACACCCGCAGAGAGACAGAGACAGAGTGTGTGAAGGGTACAGTGTGTTCTGGTGATTTCACAGTCTCATTGTGCCCGCCTTTCTTCCCCTCTCTGCTGGGCTCCTCCAGCCACCCGGCGGGGGGGCTCCAACCACTGGGGGGAGGGGGGGAGGGGTGAGGGGTGGGGGTGGGTTGGGAGAGAGGAGGGGGGGGGGGGGGGGGGGGGGTGGGGGGCGGGGGCTGGACAGCAGCACCGCCGCCACCGCCGCCGCCATGACTCATGGAGGAAGCAGCTCATTCATGCAGTCACCCATTCATTCATTGTTTGTTCGGTCACACACACACACACACACACACACACACACACACACGCACGCACGCACAGACACACAAGCATAAATGCTGTCATGCTGACAAACATGCAAAACGGGCACAAATACGAGCGAGCGTGCACGCACACACACATTCAAACACACGCGCACACATGAATACGCACAAACACACACACATAAACACACACACACACACACACACACACACAGTTCATTCAGTCACTCATTCATTCATTCCCCCAGACAGACACAGTGAATCATCCTCAGATAGACCTGTCTGTCTATGCCAGCCTGTGTGCCTGAACCAGCCTGTCTGTCTATACCAGCCTGTCTGTCCATACCAGCCTGTCTGTCTATACCAGCCTGTCTGTCTATTACCAGCTGTCGCCTGAACCAGCCTGTCTATCTATACCAGCTTGTCTGCCTGAACCAGCCTGTCTATCTATACCAGCCTGTCTGTCTATACCAGCCTGTCTGTCTGAACCAGCCTGTCTGCCTGAACCAGCCTGTCTGCCTGAAGCAGCCTGTCTACCTATACCAGCCTGTCTACCTATACCAGCCTGTCTGTCTATACCAGCCTGTCTACCTATACCACCCTGTCTACCTACTGTATACCAGCCTGTCTGTCTATTCCAGCCTGTCTGCTTATACCAGCCTGTCTGTCTATACCAGCCTGTCTACCTACTGTATACCAGCCTGTCTGCTTATACCAGCCTGTCTGTCTGCCTGCCTGCCTATACCAGCCTTGCCAGCCTCATGCCCCCGCCCGCCCGGCTCCAGAAGATGAAAGATGCGGCGAGGGATGCGGGGGGGGGATGGGGGGGGATGGGGGGATGGGGGGAGGAGGGGAGGAGGAGGAGGAGGGGGGGGGTGGTGGGGGAGCGTCTCCGCGCAGCCGCTGCACGGGGACGGAATCAAAGTGGTCCAAGCATGTGGCGCGAGGCATCTGGTATTCCAGCGAACAGAAGCCCGCGTGGCTGCCAATATGTCGGTGGGGGGGGGGGGGGGGAGTGGGGTGTGGGTGATGGGGGAGGAGGGGGAGAGGGGGGAGGGGACTGTACACACGGGTGGGCTGGATGCTGCCGGCGTGTGTTTTTCCAAAAATAAAAAAGGAAGAAGAAACAAAACCCCCAAAAAAAAAAGGTAATTGAAACTGATTTTAAATTTTTTGTGCGTTTTTTTTTGTTTTTTTCCCACAAAACATTTTTTTTTCCACACGTTGTTAGCGACGGTTTGGATCGGATGATTATTTCTGAAAACCAGTGATAAACGCTGGTGTGATTTGTCACCTGTCACTGCAGTGAGAAAGAGAGAGAGAGACAGAGAGAGAGGGAGACAGATAGAGAGACAGAGGCAGGGAGCGAGACAGAGAGAGACAGAGAGAGACAGGGAGAGAGACAGAGAGACAGATAGAGAGAGAGACAGAGAGAGATACAGGAGAGAGAAGAGAGACAGAGAGAGAGAGAGACACAGAGAGACAGAGAGAGACAGAGAGAGAGAGAGAGCAATACATCAGCTGCAGCATCAGAACCGTAGCGCTCTTATCTGAAGCGGCAGCAGTGGGTCTGCTGAGTGCCCTCATTTAATGGCCCTTGGATTCATCTTCCTTTTTTAAAAAAAAAAAAATGTTTTTATCTTTCGGGTTGCATCTGTAAACCTTTTTTATTCCCGTGTTTACACAGGGAAATATATACCGTCGATTCCCGGAGAGAGAGACAAAGAAACACAAAACGAAAAACAAAAAGACAAATCAAAAACCATCCCGGCAGCAGCAGCAGCAGCAGCAGCAGCAGCAGCACTTTAAAACCCCGGACAACAAAGTGCGCCGCTGACGATTCTAATATAAGCGAGCGAGTGTGTGTCTCGGTGTCGCCGCGGTGACGGTAATGCTAGGAGGGGTTGTGGGGGGGGGTTTTTTGGGGGGTTTTTTCATGCACGTGTGCTGCGTTAGCATCCTCGGCGCCGCCACGCCGCACAGCGCAGGCCACATCTTGTGTACATCTGCGCGCGCCCAAGGTGTGTGTGTGTGTGTGTGTGTGCGGAATCCACGCCACGACACGCCAGCACCTCCTGGCATTCGTGTGGCATTTATTTATTAATTTATTTATTTATTCGATTTTTGTATTTTATTATTATTATTATTTTTTTAACGTTTCCCCCGTTCGACTGTGTTCTGCATAGAGAGCCGTGAGACTCCTGATCCCCTAATCTTCCGATGCCAGCTTTCACTCAATGTCATCTGCCAATGAGCTGCAACCGAGCGCCCACGCCGCCGCTGGCACCCGAAACGCGGCGCCCATCCAGCGTGCGTGCGCTAATACCCGCCGTTGCTAGGCGACGCGGGCGAGATGAGGAGGGAGGGAGGGAGGGAGGGTGGTGTTGGGTGGGTGGCGTTGGGTGGGAGGAGTGTGGGGGGGAGATCAAATTTAGGTGGCTTCCACAGCTGTGCTCTGCCGTGGTGCACTGTGGGATAGACATGGCACGGTTCCCAGGATGCACCTGGATGGAATGAGACAGGACCGACCGGTTAAAGCTAATCTACTGAGGGTGGGTGTGTGTGTGTGTGTGTGTGTGTGGGGGGGGGGGGCAGCAATCACAGGCAAGGCTTCCGCTAATATGAAGTGTTTTGTTGTTGGGTTTTTTTTAAACAAAAACAAGGAAGAAGAAACGCACATTTATTTTATTTTTTGTACGCTGCACGATTTTTATATTTTGCCGTAGCTGCCGTTTATACACAGTGGATTCTGTTGTCGTTGTTGTTTTTGTTGTCACGACGACGAGCATCGCTGAGAAGAACTTTGACATCCACAAAAAAAACGGAAAACTTCCAAGTTGACGTTGAGCAATATTGAGCAATATAAGGAAAATGCATATTTTGCATCGTAGTTTATCTAATTCATCATTGGCTTTTATCTGGCGTCATCTATATTATTCAATAATATTCAATATTATATTATTTGCTCATAGTAATATTCCTCAAAGCAAGCATTACGTGACATGACATTTAACGGCTGTAAAATAAATAAATCATTGCTCTTTAATTATGTGAGCTTCAGGTCAGGTGGTCATATTTGAGGAGATGATGTTGACGGCTCAGCGAAGGCACTCTGAGACGCGCAGAAAACGTCCGTCTGTCCGACACATCAAATATCTGCACCGCTAATCCCCCCGTAGCTTCCCTTAGCTTCCTGATCTCACTGCCTGCCAAGTTACTCTGTCTCTCTCTCTCTCTCTCAGTGTCTCTCTGTCTCTCTCTCTCTCTCTCAGTGTCTCTCTGTCTCTCTCTCTCTGTGTACTTCAGAGGACCAGGTGTCTTCACTACAAACATTGTGTTCTGGATGTTTGCTGACGCCGAGTGAAAGAGTTGAAAGGTTGACGTGTGGTGAGTGACGGGGGAATACCCTTGGCTTAGAGAGCCAGCATACATTATGAGCCGCTCCTTAGTATGTATGAATAAAATAAAATGATTCTCCCAGCTTGACCCCAGACTCAGAGGTCAGATGTGCAAATTGTGCAAATCTCAGCGTTGATGTACTCGTGTACATGTACTGGAGCCCAGTATCAACTTATATAAGAGAGTGCTGCAGCTTTACTGATTTTAAATTAAAAAATGAAATCATGGCTAAAATGTACCCATCACGCATAAACACGTGTTGTAAAATTGTGCTGTTGTTGCGTGTGTGTCCAAATGTGTACTGTTCTGTAATTAGGTTTTTATTTTAGTGTTAATTTTTATGTTTTCATGCAGTTTTCATGTTCTAACAGAGATCTTGTTCTCTGTTGTATGTCCAGAGACTACAGATGCTAATTAGCTTTTAGCTAACTCTGGTACAGCTAAGAAGCTGTACACTGTCCCTGTTAAATAAATAAATAAATAAATAAATAATTATTTAACGACATTTGTCGTTTCAAGATGGCGGCGCTCCCGTTCGACGGCGGCTCCTCTGTTTAAATAGTTCATGTAAGACAAAGTCAGCTGTCTGAGCCGTCAGCCTCAGCTTCAACAACACAATACAAACACCATGTTCATGATGGCATTATGGTGTTCATGTCTTCACTTCTCAATTACTTATTGCACCTTTGATACAAAACTAGATGATCCATCCATCCGTCCATCCGTCCATCCGTCCATCCAGTCATCCAAGCAATCTATCCATCCATCCACCAATCGATCACCCATTCGTCAATACATCCATCGATGCATCTCCCCATTAGAACATTCTTCATAACATGTCACGTGTTATGTTTCTCCCATTGTTACAGGGATCACAACAATACGCTAACAATAAGCACTACTCTCCCCCCCCCCCACACACACACACACACACACACACACACACACACACACACACCGATGAGTCGTCTTAGTTTAGCGTGACAACACGTCAATAGCTTTGCTGTCGTCACGCGAGGCGCGGCGATACTAGCTTATCTCGTTTGCCAACACATTTCCTCTGAGCTCTGTACGTACACCACACACACACACACACGCACACGCACACGCACACACACACACACACACACACACAGACACACAGACACACACACACACACACACACACACACGGGGGTTGCGAGCGCGCTCTCTGGGGCAAAACAGTTTTATTAGCAAAGCGGCATTATCGGCGGCGCGTTCACCTTGTCTCCCCGGCTGTTCAATACGCGAGCCGATCAGTCGAGGCCGTGTCAATAATTAAAAGTGATCGGGTGAGAGGGCACGCCTGCGCACCGACGTTCCTTCATTTAAAAACTGCTCCACATTTCTTTCATTTTTTTCTACCACCCGCCTGCACATCGGGAAGCAAAGTTAACAACAACAATAATAATAATAATAATACAAATAATGATAATAACATTTGTATTATTGTTGTTATTATTATTATTATTATATTCATTATAATATAACATAGTCTATATATCTTCTTATATAAGCTATAGCATATTAAGGGTTTTCTAAGTGCATTCTACAGACTACAGGTGCAAATTAGATTTTGCGACAGCTGAGAAGCAGTACATTGTCCCTGTCAAATAAACAAAGAAATAAATAAATAAATACATTCCCATTCAGGAATACTTTTATGAATGCAAGCGAGTGATAAACAGAGGAACTCTAAGCTGTTCCAGGTGTTAATCGCCGCTATGCTTCCTGGGTGATTGTGTTGTGAGCTCGGCGCACGGCAATATGTTTCGAGTTACGTGAACAACACACAAAGTGAAGGAACTACTTCAGTCACAGTGTTCATCACCCATGTGATCACATGAACGTCTTACAAATGAGTTATTGCATCAAAAATCAAATGAATGAACGTTTTGGTGAACTGTTACAATCTTCTCCTCTAAGTACACTTTGTGCAGGATGTGCGAAATGCAGAAACTGAAGTCCATCGTCCAACTGGATTTTCAAAATAAAAGACCAGAATAGAAGCTCCCCACCAGCCACACACGCACGCACACACATACACGCGCATGCAGAAATCCAATATATTAACAACCCTCGCTGTTCTACGGAAAAAAAAGCAAGACTAAAAACAACTGGTCCCACCTCACCGTGTATGACAAACAGATGTTTGGCCTGACACCCCCTCTCCCCTCCTACTCCTCCACCACCTCCACCACCACCATCACCACCTCCACCACCACCACCGCCTCCACCACCACCACCACCTCCACCACCACCACCGCCTCCACCACCACCACCTCCACCACCACCACCACGCCACCATGGCAGACGTGACAACAGAAGCTGCCAATTTCGGGTGTCCTTTGGAGGAGAGGAGGATACACGCTCTCAGCTCACAGCTCCCGGCACAGGGGGGCTACGGGAGGGGGGGGGGTGGGGGCTACGGGAGGGGTGGGTGGAGGGGAGGGGCCTCTGCTTCTGAGGAAATGACATCACACACGCTCGCCGCATCCACGCACACGTCGCCCGCCTTTGTAAAAAGAGACCGGAGTCTTACGGTGGTACGGTGCGATGAACAAGATATTATATTGCGCCATTGTTGTGATGTTGTTGTTATGTTGTTGTTATTGTTGTTGTTTTTGTATTGGTCAGCATTTTGGCCCCCGCGCGATGCGTCCCTGCCCAGATGTTGCAGCATCTGTCCAGTGTGTTGTTGTCCAGTTGCTGTTGTATGCTGCCGCTTATGTAATATTAAAAGTGACATCCGTGTGTGTGTGTGTGTGTGTGTGTGTGTGTGTGTCCTTGTGTGTGTGTGTGTGTGTCCTTGCGTGTGTGTGTGTGTCTGTGTGTGTGTGTGTGTGTGTGTGCGTGTCCCTGTGTGTTTGTGTCTGTGTGTGTGTCCCTGTGTGTGTGTGTGTGTGTCCCTGTGTGTGTGTGTGTGTGTCTGTATGTGTGTGTGTGTCCCAGTGCGTGTGTGTCCCTGTGTGTGTGTCACTGTGGATGTGTGTGTGTCCCTGTGTGTGTGTCACTGTGGCTGTGTGTGTGTCCCTGTGTGTGTGTCACTGTGGATGTGTGTGTCTCCCTGTGTGTGTGTCCCAGTCTGTGTGTGTGTGTGCGTGGATGCGTGTGTGTGTGTGTGTGTGTGTGCGTGCATGTGTGTGTGTGGGGTGGTGTAGTTGGGGGGGTGGGGGGCTGTATGTGTGTACCAGCTGTCTTGGCTGTTCTGAGGACCCCGCGTCTCCTAGATCTGGGTCAGCCGTTACCCACGACTCCAACGTCAAAGTGACCTTTAGCGCTCTGGGCTTCCATAGACTGAGGTCACTTCAAAGGTAAACCGGGAAGATTTTTTTTCTTTTTTTTCTTCCCCCCCCCCACCCACCCCACCATTTCTTTTTCTTTTTTTGGACCGTACCAAATTTGACCTCCCCCCCTCCGAACGTGTCAGTGTTTGTTTGGTGGGGAATAATGATGGATTTAATTAAGGACCCAGCAGGAGTGGACAGCAGCTCCCCAGACGTCAGACTGTCACAGAGGGCTGATCCAATGGCTGCCCCTCACACACACACACACACACACACACACACACACACACCGTTCAAATATACAACAATTATATCGGAAGTAACATCTCAGCAATCAAACTAACTACAACTTTACTACTATATACCAGTCTCCTATGCTAGATCTAACTGGACACGTTGATAGATAGAATAATAATAGAAAAATGATTTTAACATGATTTAAGTTCGCACGAGAGAGATCACCACAAAAATAACATTTGAAATATTACTTCATTTTCCGTCGAATGAGGAAACAACAACAATTAGCCTAGTAGGCTAATTAGGATTATGTGTGTTAGTGCATAAAAAAAATCAATTAACGTTTTAGTGTTTATTGCGTAGACACACACAGGGTCGGCCTAACGTCATAAAAGTCTGAAGCATCCGTCAGACGAGAGAGATCGGTTTTATATTTCATAATAACGCAAACGCGGAGCCTTCAGCGTCTCTGTATGACGGCTCTATATTGAGTGGCATTGTGACTTCCAATTGGTAAGGCCCGTGGGAACGCGGGTATTTAAAGAGCTCTCACACACACGCGGACACACACACACACACACACACACACACACACACACACACACACACACACACTCGTAAACACACACGCATCCTTCTCCATGCATAAGTACCTCGTTTCTGATCTCCATCCCCACCCCCACCCCCGCCCCCCCCTGCCCGGCCTCCCACCCTCCACCCTCCCACCCTCCCACCCTCCACACACACCACCCATGTGAACTTGTCTTTAACGAGGGTGGGCGCGCATTGTTTTAGCGCGAGGGTGCCCCGAAGGCGCGTTATCTCTCCGAGAGGGCCTCGCTCCCCTCGCCCACACTCCCCGCTCTTGTTGATCGCGCATAGATCAGCGGCAACAAAGGCGTCATTAGTCGAGCTTTGGTCCCAGACAGACTTGGGCTAATTATGAATGGGGGGGCCGGGGCCTCCCCTCCCCTCCCTCCCGTCCCCCCGTCCCCCCGTCCCCGTCCCCCCCTGTAATAATTTAAGGGCCCATCGGTGCAGCTTGAGACTGAGTGAGTGGAGAGGGGGGTGGGAGAATGGGAGAGAGAGAGAGAGAGAGAGAGAGAAAAATGACGAGGGAGAAGAATGAGAGAGAGTGTGAGAGAGAGCGAAGGGGGGCGGGGGGGAGAGAGGAGTGAGGAGGGAGAGAGGAAGGGGAAGGAGAGGAGATAGAGAGAGAGAGAGAGAGAGAGAGAGAGAGAGAGAGAGAGAGAGAAATTCACAGATTCAGCGCGGCGCGGGCGTGCAGGCCTACGCTCAGGCCCATCTGCCTCCATTTTCCCGCCACCTGCCTGGCGACGTGACCCGCGTGACGTCAGGCGCACGAGGAGGAGGAGGAGGAAGGAGGAGGAGGAGAGGAGGAGGAGGAGGAGGAGGACGCCAACACACCGCGCGGAGAGACGGGGGGAGAATGGAGACATATGGGGCGGATTACACTCGCCTGCAGCGCGGCGAATGATTTGCAATGGTCGTTAAAAGCTTTGGACAATTAGGCCCTGATATACCTGGTGTACGGCGAGGCCTGCGTTGGTAAAGCGTTGAACAAGCGGTTTTATGTTGTTGTTGTTGTTGTTGTTGTTGTTGTTGATTTTCAATTGGCGTGCGTACGCTGCTTACTTGGCTGTAAAACGGGTGGTTGTGTGTGACACCAGAGTGGGCCGTATCCATTATTCTGTCTGAGCTTGGTTGTCACATCACAAGGAATACGAGGGACTATTTATTCTATTTAATTCTGAATCTGTAAAGAAAATTGTTCTTTTCATTTTAATTCGAGCACACACACACACACACACACACAACACACACACACACACACACACACACACACACATAATCACCTTTTGAAGGACAGATGTGTGAAACGGGCCTCAATTACAGTGAGGTCTTTGTGTTGAAGGCATGCCTTTGAAAAATGAAAGCAAAATGTGTATTTAGATCAC
>PIJE02002914.1:25547-33047 GCA_002895965.2 Coryphaenoides rupestris | reverse complement strand
TTCACACTGAGCTCGGTGGGGGAAAAAAAAATAAATGTGAGCGCCCCTGGTTTCAATTTTAACCGAAAGGCGGAGGAGGCGAGGGGGAGGTGGGGAGGTGTGGGGGGGGGGTGTGGGGGTTGTGGGGGGCGGCCATTATCAAAAACCCCCAACAACACACACACACACACACACACAATCACGTCCGTTAGCTCATTGCCTGTCGAAGTAGAATGAGAAGAGGAAGAAGAAGTAGGGGAAAAAAACGGAGAGAAAAAAAAAAATTCTCACTCAGTCACAACGATATTCTCCAGCCAAGACGGAGAAGTTCTGGAAGCCATTAGCCGGAAAAGCCGCACAGAGGAGCTCAGCAGAAAAAGGCTGAAAGTACAGTAAATGTTAAGCAGGTGAGGCGCTCCACCGGCGTAATGATGTGAGTTTTACTCATCAATCTTCGGGGCAAAGAGAGCCGGGAAGGGATTTTGTGGGGTCTACGACTTTCTGAACGACTTGGAAATTCGCTAATGCTCGCCCCGGACCCGCGTGAGAAATGTGTTCCTGTGATTTCTTGCGAGATTAATAAAAAAAAAAAACACCTAAAAAATTATCGGGAGAAATTATGGTGAAAGAAAGGTGGGGGAGGCAAGGGGGCGGGGGGGGGGGGGGCGGAAAGAAGGAAAATAGAATGATAAAGTCAAAGTGCTTTCACGGCGTAATTATATAGCGTGAGTAATTACGCGTATATTTTTTGGCATGCGCTCAAATGCACAAGGGGGCAGATGTTTCAGAAGGCCTCAAACGACGCTTTTTCCGATCCTATTTCCGAAAATTTAATACAATTAAAGTCAACCCCCCCCCCCCCCCCTAATGTAAACAATTATTCCAGATTGCAATATTCGCGTGTCAGGGTCCATACATCGCGCTGTACATCACGCCAATGAGAGCCGCGACGCCATTGGCCGTCACGTTGTCGCGTTGTCGCGCCGCCGTCAACGGCGACGGCCTCTTCTCTCTTCTCTCTTCTCTCCCGCGGCCGATCCGTCAGCAGGCCCGCTGCACCGCCAGCGCCTACCTGCCTGCCTGCCAACGCGGCCAAGGCTACGAGGGGGGAATTATGCTAATGGTTAGCGTTAATTAACACGGGCGATCATTGACAGTGAAGAGAGAGAGAGAGAGAGAGAGAGAGAGAGAGGGGGGGGGCTGGACAAAAGAGTTGCCCCCCCCTCCTCACGTTCTTCCTCTTATGTAAAGATAAGTGACTCCTCTTAGTCTTCCGACACACAAATAATAACAAATTAAAAATGTCCTCAATTTGTGTGTGTGTGTGTGTGTGTGTGTGTGTGTGTGAGAGAGAGAGAGAGATAGAGAAGAAAGATCGAATGTGTGTGTGTGTGAGAGAGAGAGAGAGGAGAAAGATCGAATGTGTGTGTGTGTGTGTGTGTGTGTGTGTGTGTGTGTGTGTGTGTGTGTGTGTGTGTGGAAGCCCAACCATTCCTCCCTTCCCTTCCCTTCCCTTCCCTCCCCAACCCACCCGCCAGCACCCAAGGGTGACGTCACCGCGGTTACTAATGCGGGGGGAGAGAGGAGCGTGAAGCCCGCGACCGACAACAGCAGGTGAACTCCCCCCCTCCCTCTCCCCCCCTCCTCCCTCCTCCCCCCCCCACACACCGTTTGCCAGGAGTGTGTGCACCTGCAGCTTATTAGCGCAGCCTCTTGATTTATAATGTAGCGCAGGTGCCAAAGAGCCGCAGCACCGCTGTAATGTGTGTGTGTATGTGTGCGTGAGAGAGAGTGAACACACACACACACACACACACACAAGTCAGCGCACGTCACACGCGGCGGTGCTGGGGGGAGGGGGGGGTAGGGGGGAGGGGAGACGCACACACGTGTGCTACAGATGCACGGTGATTAATTAATGCCATCGCGGGTGAGTCTCATCATGCATTGTGCTGGTATCCCAAACCGAAGCAGGGGGGGGAGGGGGGGAGGGGGTGGGGGAACCATGTGCAATGTGGGGGCACGCGCACCCGTAAACATAATCATATACACACACACACACAAATTCATACAAACAGAATCATAGACAGACACGTAACCATGCACACACACACACACACACACACACACACACACACACAGAATGACACACACACACACACGTGTCACACACAGTGTACACAGAGCGAGACGGCGGAGAGACGAGAGGAGTTTAATCTCTACAATCAACACTGTCATGTGTGTTTTCCGCAAAGGCCTCAAACTGTTGACGGATCGTCGTCATGGCGACAGCGGCGGCGGAGTTGTCACCCGAGGTAACCTGCCGCGTGACCCCGCCCTCAGAACCCCAGAGCAAGACAGCAACAGGAGCAGCTTTTTTTTTCTTTTTTTTAACACAGCTGATAAACACAGGCAATATCGGAAACACGGGATAAGTGGCGGTCATGTACCAGACGACACGGTGTACAACGGGCCATCGGCCGACAATAACACGGCACTTAAGATCACCGCCGACACCGGGTCCTTAAATCCTGGAGCTATTGTCTTTAGGCGTCCACCCTGCGGCCCGACTGTAAACGGCTGCTGATTAGACAAACAATCAGCAGGCTTATTATTTGCTCAGCGATGTTTGCCCGAGGCGGAGTGTGTGTGTGTGTGTGTGTGTGCGCGTGTGTGTGTCTATGTGTGTGTGTGTGTGTGTGTGCGTGCGTGTGTGTGTGCGTGTGTGCGGCCAGGTAAGACATTCCGTTGAACGCGGGAATCCAGGAGCACAGGAAACACAGGAGGGGTGACCCCGGTGTCCGTGGTCGGTTGACCCCCGCGGTAGCATGCTTCCTGTCCGCTCGACCGCTTCCTTCCTGCCGCACGGCCGAACTGTGCGGCCGACATCCATTTTGTTTTTGTTTTTTTTCCAAACCGGGGTTTCGAACGATGCGAGAGTTCAACACGGAGGCTCTGGGAATAACAAGAGGAAAACTGTAGACACCATGCGGACTGCAGTCTGTGTTATCTCTTATATTATCTGATATTATATACTTTAGTGGAGTTGATGAGGAACCACTGGGAAGAGGTGGTGGGGGTGGTGGTGGTGGTGATGGTGACGGAGGTGGAGGTGGTGGTGGTGGAGGTGGTAGTGCTGAGGGTGAGGGTGGTGGTGGTGGAGGTGGTAGTGCTGAGGGTGAGGGTGGTAGTGGAGGTGAGGGTGGTGGTGGTGGAGGTGGTAGTGCTGAGGGTGAGGGTGGTAGTGGAGGTGAGGGTGGTGGTGGTGGAGGTGGTAGTGCTGAGGGTGAGGGTGGAGGTGGAGGTGAGGGTGGTGCTGAGGGTGAGGGTGGTGGTGGAGGATGAGGGTGGTGGTGGAGGTGGTGGTGGTGGAGGTGGTGGTGGTGCAGCTGGTGTTAAAGACAGTGATGATGATGATGATGATGATGGTGGTGGTGTGAGTGTTTTTGTGTGGGGTGGTGGTGGTGGTGGTGGTGGGTGGGGTTGAGGGAGGTGGTGGTGGTGCAGCTGGTGGTTAAGGCTGTGATGATGGTAGTGGAGGTGGTGGTGGTGGGTGGGTGGGTGGTGGTGGGTGGTGGTGATGGATGCGATCCACAGAGCAGAGGCTAACCACAGAGCAGCCTCACCTCGGTCCAGACAGCGTGTGACAACCGTAGCTGGCGGGGAGGCGGTGGGACTCACACATCTGCTCCAGCTCAGGGGCGGACCCACGCGGACCCTCAGACTCGGCGTGTAATCGTGTGGGCGGAGAGCACCCTGGAGACGCTGGCCCCGGAACGCCAACAGCGCTGTGTCGGGTCTGGCTCTGTCCTGGACTCAAATCCTTCCGAAAACATCAACCGTGAATTGAAAAGTCTCAAAGTTTTTTGCAAGGTCAAAGGGCGAATTTGAAATCTTTTTCGCCCGCATCCCAAATGCAATTAAACTAAAACCGGCTAATGTTTGTTCCCCTCTCTCTGGTTCAAGGGCACGTTACCTGTCTAGAGTACAGAGAGAGAGAGAGAGAGAGACAGAGACAGAGACAGAGAGAGAGAGAGAGAGAGAGAGAGAGAGAGAGAGAGAGAGAGAGAGAGAGAGAGAGAGAGAGAGAGAGAGAGAGAGAGAGAGAGAGAGAGAGAGAGAGAGAGAGAGAGAGAGAGAGAGAGAGAGACAGAGACAGAGAGAGAGAGAGAGAGAGAGAGAGAGAGAGAGAGAGAGAGAGAGAGAGAGAGAGAGAGGCCGATGTAGCTGCAGCGCACTCCCGCTGAGGTGGTCTAAACGCACATCAATAAAAGATTTTACGCGTTACCCCTTAACAACGCGTAAAAAACCCCCGAAAACGAAGTTACGAAGCCGTCCCGATGTTCTTCGGTACAGAGATTCCGTTTTTTTCTGGTTTTTTTTTACGACAGATCTGGGAATCATATTTTTTTCCCCTGAAACATCTGTGTTGAGAGAGAGAGAGAGAGAGAGAGAGAGAGAGAGAGAGAGAGAGAGAGAGAGAGAGAGACAATGGGGAGCAGATTTACGAGTCTGATACTTCGAGCGTTGCGTTGTGTGCGTTTGTTTACAGACGCGCAGACGGACGGCGGACGGACGGCCGCTGCCTCTGAAGGTCAGCGGGTTGTTGTATTTATTTAAACATTTTGTTCAAAAAGGGGGAAAATCGCTTGTCTCACTGCGGGAATTTCGACGATGAGACAAATCGATTTCTTCGCTTGTTTGCCGATCTTCGCGTCCGAACGTCGGCCACATCGGGGCCGTTTGAAGGATTGCGCCTCCGATTGGAATTATGTGGCCCGGGAGGCGGGTGGGGGGGGAATAAATAAATAAACACAAACAAGATGAATGCAACTTGCAACAGATTTCTCATTGGAAAGATGCTGACTTTTATCCAAAACACACACACACACACACACACACACACACACACACACACAATCACACACACACACACACACACACACACACACACACACACACACACACACACACACCTGTAGGCAATTTTCCCCCCTCGAGCAGCACAGGGCCAGGGAGTTGCGGTCTGCGTTATTAATCCCAGCGTCGCGAGGGTGAAAGCCATGCGTCACCACGAACCACCAGGCATCAAAATGGCAGCGCTTGCGGATATCTCTGCGCGAGCCCTTCACCACGGCTGCCTTCCTGCTAATAGGCCGCGCTGTTATGGATTTGGTCGCCTTCTATCCGTCCTATCTCTCTTTTCGTCTCTCACCTCAAAAGCCCCGTCCAGTCCAGTGACAGCTTTTAACAACTCTCTCTCTCTCTCTCTCTAGTTTTGATTAAAAAAGAACCCAAAAAAAAGGGAAGGAAGGGAATTAAACCGGACTAATCCGAGGTGAGGAGGTATCTCTGTCCCATCCAGCGGCGGTAGCAATGCGACGGGGTGGGGTGGGGTGGGGTGGCGGGGAGGGGAGGGGAGGGGTGGGGTGGAGTCGATATGAACCCCCCCGCCCCCCCCCCCCGTCCCGGACGGGCGAAAGCTCCCATCGCATCCCATCTCGTATTTCAGCTTAAACGGCGGCGCAAGGAATGCATCAGGTGAACGTAAATCAGGGGCCGCTTGAGTGGAACTTGGCAGCTCGCTCCGACGGGGGGGGTGGAAGGGGGGGTGGAAGGAGGGGGGTGGAAGGAGGGGGGTGGGGCATAAGGCTCTCCGGTGTGTGGAGAACAGAGATGCTTTAAGGTGAACATTACCTCGGCGAGAAGGAAGAAGAGAGGGCGAGGGAGGGAGGGATTCAAAGGAGTCTTGTCCAAAATGACAGCGCAGCAGCAGCAGCAGCAGCAGCAGCAGCAGCGGCAGCGGCAGCAGCGAGCGGAGACGCCGCTCTCACCTCCGTCGACCCGATTCCCGCCAACATTCCTGTGCTTGTGAACACCTGCGAGCGCTCGCTGCAGCCGCTGCGCAGAGCTAGCGTGCAGAGCCTCTCTGAGGGATCAGAATTAGCGTGCCGCACAGTTCTTTGTTATGTATGTTATGTCTTAGCATGATTAATAGTACTTGGCATTGATTAGCATATTGTATGTTCTTAGATGTTGGTGATGCACTCAGAATGGCACGTCTGCTCTTATCCCAGCAGCCTATATGCAGAGAACCTAGCAATTATGAAACTAGTTCTTTGGCCATTCTCCTCTGACCTCTGGCATCAACAAGGCATTTTCGCCCAGAGAACTGCCGCTCACTGGATATTTTCTCTTTTTCGGACCATTCTCTGTAAACCCTAGAGATGGTTGTGCGTGAAAATCCCAGTAGATCAGCAGTTGCTGAAATACTCAGACCAGCCCGTCTGGCACCAACAACCATGCCACGTTCAAAGTCACTTAAATCACCTTTCTTCCCCATTCTGATGCTCGGTTTGAACCTCAGCAGATCGTCTTGACCATGTCTACATGCCTAAATGCATTGAGTTGCTGCCATGTGATTGGCTGATTAGATATTTGCGTTAATGAGCAGTTGAACAGGTGTACCTAATAAAGTGGCCGGTGAGTGTATTAGATACAAATCTCATGTGCGCATAAGTAACTTTGTGGAGTGTGTGTGTGTGTGTGTGTGTGTGTGTGTGTGTGTGTGTGTTGTGTGTGTTTGCATGTGTGTTTGTGTGTGTGTGTGTGTGTGTGTGTGTGTGTGTGTGTGTGTGTGTGTGTGTGTTGTGTGTGTGTGTGTGTGTTGTGTATGTTGTGTGTGTTTGTATGTTATGTGTGTGTGTTTGTGTGTGTGTTGTATGTGTGTGTGTATTGGTGTGTTTTGTGTTTGGTTGGTTTAATACTGTGTAAGCGTGTTGTGTGGTGTGGTGTGTGTGGGTGTGTCGTGTGTGTGGTGTGTGTGGTGTGGTGTGTCTGTGGGTGTGGTTCTTGGTCCCACGGGTATACCTGTTCAAGCCGGGAAAACGTGGAACGTGGGGTGCTTGCACTGTGAGTATTCAGCATCAGCGTCCTCGCGCGCGCGTCATGACATGGATGTCTGTGGCCGTGTGTGTGTGTGTGTGCCTGGCACTGTGGGTGGCGTGCCAATGGCCTGTGTGTGTGTGTGTGTGTGTGTGTGTTTGTGTGTTTGTTGCGCCGAGGTTCACTTCAGATAAAAAAAAAAAAAGAAAAAGGCACAAAACAAAGCACCCGTAGCTGTGTGTGTGTGTGTGGTATGTGTGTGTGGAGGTTTGTTTGTCCCCCCCCCCGCCCCCTGTTGCGCCTTATGCAAAATGAGGCGGGGGTAGCAGGGGTGGGGCCAAAGGTGGGGAGGGGGGCGGGGGGGGGCACCATGGGAAACTGGTGGAGCTAATCCACTATGTTGAACAGGGGAGGAGAGGAGCACTTTTCAATAAAGCCGACAACCCCCCCACCCCCACCCCACCCGCCCCCCCCGGCCTCCACCCCCCACCACGCACCCCCTGTCAAGTCTCTCTCGTCACAACACACACAACCACACTTGGTTCGAATGCACACACACTTCCTCAGCACACCACACACGTATGCACACCACAGTCCGCATGTGTCCACGCGCACACACTTTCTCTCTCACACACA
>PIJE02002914.1:13047-20547 GCA_002895965.2 Coryphaenoides rupestris | reverse complement strand
CTGTGTGTGGCCATTGGGGTTTCGAACCCAAAACCTTTTGACTGGCAGTCAATCACATGCAACAGGACATGTGATTGGACATGTGATAAATATGACGTTAACGTTAACACACAAAGAAGTGACCAGTGAGAGGTGTGGGTTTTTTTTTGTAGCATAGCTCATTTTATTGTTTAAACAGTTTTGCATAGGAAATATATCCACTTCCAGTAATTGACTGCAGTAAAAACAGCTGCTAGCAGTATAGGTTGGATATAACAGTAACAATCACAAATAGGTCGAGCCTTTATTTACACTGATTTTTAATCTTGTGGCAATTTTAGCCCCTGCACCAAATGTAACAAGCCAGAAGGCATTGCCTACTGCTTGCTGTTTAAAAAAAAAAGAGAAAATAACAAAAATAAAATAAAAAGAATCGATGTTAAAAGAAGGGATATCAAGGCCTTCGCTATACAGTGGACAAAAAACAAAAACTGGTTTTCCGAAAAAGAAAAAAAAAAAATCCTCTAAAACGTACATTCAGATACATACATAGACCTTTGCACACACTTGCAGTGTAACTACGACGACTACTGGAGGCTTGTTGTACACATTATTTTGTTGTTGTGGCGGTGCTATGGTTGTTGTTGTTGTTGTTGTTGTTGTTGTTGCCGCTCGGAAAAAAAATAAACATCCAACGCG
Source organism: Coryphaenoides rupestris (assembly GCA_002895965.2). NCBI lineage: Eukaryota > Metazoa > Chordata > Actinopteri > Gadiformes > Macrouridae > Coryphaenoides > Coryphaenoides rupestris. The sequence continues at coordinate 19,869 of PIJE02002914.1, read as the reverse complement.
TTTTCGTACAGAAAAAATGGCGTGCGTGCGCAGAGGGAGGTCAAAGTGCCACAAGACGACCGAAGCGAACAAACAAATAACAAATCAAAATCAAAAATCAAACGAAGCGATCAGTCGATCGACCCTGCAGAGAAATGGATGGCGGGAAAAAATAAATGTGTGGAAGTGAAAGATTTTATCGATGCACTCCACAAGCCCCTCCCCCACCACAACCCAGCCCCGCCCCGCCCCTCCCCCGTTTAAAATGAATGGCAACCCCTTGAATCCCTCGACCAAACCACGTTGCTGGACTAGATTTTCAATTGAACAAATGACATCGGGGAATCGAACATCGTCAAACATCCCGACACACACGCACACACACACACACACACACACACACACACACACACCTAAGGATTTGTGTAGCCTATAGCTGGCCGTTAGCTAACCACACCATGAAGAAGAAGTAATCCCATTACATTTATTCACAAAAGACACTTAGACATCTCCAACAGGCACTGCAAATATCTATTAGTTGTTGTTGTTGTTGTGTTGTTGTTGTTTTGTCTTTCTTTCGTCGAATGTTCCATAAAATCCTGATCCCAAGCGGCTAGCGTAACTCGTTAGCGTGTGAAACGTGTGTATTGCTCGTGTCAAAGTTGAAAAATTTCGGGGGGTTTTTGTGAAAACCAAAAAAAAAGACCCACGCGTGTTGTTGCTGGGATGACATTTCGTGATAGTATCGTACAACACAAAAACAAAAAATAATTAAATTAAAACAGCAATATTGCATGCGTGCCACGAACCCCCCTCCTTGCATAATAATTGTACTGGATCAGAATGCAATAATACTCTTATTTCATAATAGTTATCGTAATAAAACAATACTCTCTGAGAGTTTAAGGTGTCGGGAATATTAGCATCTTTACGCGTGACTTTTGAAGCCACGTGGCGATCGTAGCGCTGACTAAACGTTGGCAGGCACATCGGGGTGGGGGACAGGGAGAGGTTTGTGGCTTTGAGCCGCAAAAAAAACACATTTCCATAACCCAAACAGTGTCTTAATAGTAATAATAATAATAATATTAATAATACACGTCGTCTGCCCGTTATCTGGAGGGCAGGACGACGACACTGAGATACTTTAGCCGTGCCAGTATTTCGGGAAAAAAATAATACAAAATAAAATAAAAACCTAGCACAAATTAGCTGAAAAACAGTGCGGTTTTGCCGTGTAGCTTACAATATATTTTACCGACAGGGAATTTTGGGGTAAAGGGAGCTTATGAACAAAAACAAAATACTGTATGTTCACATTTTCACGAAGTCCTGCTAGCTTAAATTAGCTCGTGTGAATTAGCTTACAACAACGTAGAAGCAAAGTTCTCGCGTCCTCATTCAACAATAACAACGATAATGATATTATTATCATTACGGGTTATTATTGTTATTATTTCATCCTTATGGACACGCTGAGGAGCCACTCGGGAAATGTTAGCAGAGCCGAGCTAACTTAGGACATCACCGGTGGCCATTTTAGGCGTCCAATAGGAAGTTGATGTCATTGAAATTGGTTTGATGACATCATATTGCCCCTCCCTCCCACATGCTACATTTAACTCAAAATCAATATTGGGTCTTGATGGACAAGAAATTCATAATAGTAATAATTAAACAAAACAGAATTAGCCTTGTAGTTGCCTGCACAGAGATTACTATATTCATTATTAATTAATACAAGTGCTTTCCAAAATAGAAAAATGCAAAACATGTTTTAACAATAAAAGACAAAAAGCCTTCATTAAGGTTTCTTTTACACATATGGATGTGAATAAAATACTTTCCACTCATTTAAATTTTTACAAGCAGGAACCTAGCAAACCTAAATATTTTGGGACACCTGGAGAGTTCTAACTCAAATCCACTCCCATAAAAAAATACAAAATAAGAATAATAATTAAAATAAACCTAAGAATTTTTTTTTCCCTAAAATGGAATTTATTTACTTTCCCCAGAATTGAAAAAAGATTTAGAAATAAGGGCTTCGGAGAGGAGGAAACGACAAAATATACAGTGTACAAACTCCTAATTTACTCGACAGAAAGAAACCCTCTTGTTGGCGCTCGCTGTGTCACGCCGACACACACCGAGTACAACACTCATGTGGACCAGGACCACATGCACACCCAGGCACACACACACACACACACACACACACAACATCCAAGCGGCCGAAGCAGAATTTTTATTTTTTTACACCATAGACTACCGCAACCATGATATTTACCATTATGTACAGTCTGCTATTTGAAAACAAACATCTGACAGAGCACACTTTTCTTGCCTAGCCACACACACACACACACACACCACACACACACTTAAGTGGGATCTCCTGGCCGAAGACTGCAAAGCACTTAATAATTTTCCTAGAACATAAAAGAAAGAGAGAGAGAGATTTGTAAAGAGATAGAACAGTGCACATAGAACAGGGTGACTTTTTTTCTTTTCTTCTGCGTAAAAAAAGTTGGGTGTGAAGACGGAGAGGCTGAACTTGGCTTGAGTTTTACTTGTACATTTATTCATTTATTTGATTTACTTATTTATTCGTTTTAGTTCTGGTTTACACACCCGACGGGCGGCAGTGGCCGGGCGCGACTTGACGTGAAAACGATTTTATTTTATTTTGATGGATTCGCCGGGGAAAGATCGTGACTTGATTCACACATACAGTAGATATCTATATGTATTTACAATGCCCTGTTATATGCCTGAGTGATTACGTTCACGACACAAGAGTTACAAGACGATCAGGGGAAAGACGAATACGATTGCCTATGTGCTGTATTAAGGGATATTTTATAAAGACTTTTTTTTTTTATATATAATTTTTTCCGGTGACACTTCTACTCAATTCTTGCTGAATTCGCACCAGAGAGATAGAACACGCGGCAACTATCGCGAGACGTAAAATCGATTTTCTTCTTACCGAATCGAGCCTACGCGTCTCCGATAATAAGACATCGCTAGTGTGTGTGTGGCCCCTCCCCCTCCCCTCCACCCACCCCCAAAACCTAGTGCATTTTAATGTATATGTACATTTCTACAATTCTGCTACTTAGAAAATATTTTCTCAAAGGCGTGTGTCCAAACGGGACGAGGTCTCGTCGGCACTCGTCGGTGTGTGTGTGTGTGTGTGTGGTTTGATTGTACCGTGGGTCGCAGGCCTCTGGACACAGGAAGTGGGTCCATGTGAGTCTTTTTTTTCATAAGGCATCTACTCGGGTGGGTGGAGGAGGAGCCAATGAGTCGTTGCCTCATACCACCAAATTGAAAAAAAAAAATTTATAATAATAATAACTTGGAAGTTAGAATAATACCACCCTTATTATGATTTTTTTGTTGATGTTTGTTTAGTTTTTTGTAGTTTTTTTTCTTAAAAATGATTGTCGTACTCAAGCCAAGTTGTCACTCCTGTGGGAACGAAAAAAAAATGAATGAGCTGGGTCAAAAGGTCACACGCTGGCACCCCTGGGTGTCAAATTGAAAGCGAAACAAAAAAAGTAATACAATAATAATAATAATAATAATAATAGTAATCAGTCCATCGTCTGCCACGGCAGAGCGAGACCAGTGACTTTGCGGCCGTGGAAGAAGGGATGCATTTTTTCTTTTTAGTTTTAGACAAGCAGTTCAGCAGAACCGATAGACCACGCCTCCCCCCCACCCCCACACAGCCCCTCCCCCTCCCACCCCGCCCCCATAATTTCCCATTTCAATATACACTCGCACATATTCTGTCCATATTCGGCAGGCCTACCAATCCAAAATAAACAATAATAACAACAACAACAAAAAAGACCTTGTCAAACACTGCAAAGACAGCAGTCCCCACTTTGGTCAAGAAAACAAAACAAACAAAAAATAGAATAGAAAATAATAATCAAAGTCAAATTAAAAACACCCACAACAGCATCAACAACAACAACAACAACAAACAACAAACAACCGCATCAACAAAATAAATGCAATTACAATATTGTCTATCTCCAAACTAGCTTCTAATATTTGACTCTTCTAAAAGCACTACCTACATAGGCAAAACTTGGTATTGCATAATTTTCATTAATCTGAATTCCACCCTCCACAATAGTAACTGGAAGATGAACAAAATGAAGCGCTGAACGAAAAACAAAAAGATGAAAACAAAAACGATGAAAAGATTATTAGAAAAAACTCCACCAAAATACTGAAAAGAAAATATTGATTGATTACAAACTTTTTCAGAACGGCGACTATACAAAGCCTTGATATGCAATGTAATTGTGAGATAGAGTATTAAATGAAAGGTAAAAATCAACAATTTCATTCAGAGTACAAAACAATTCTTATCGTAAAAATGTTATTTTTTTTCTATAGTGATAATAAATGCAGCAAAAAAAAGGAAAAAAAAAAGAGAAAACACGTGTAGTGATGAATCTGGATTTTTCAAAGGCAAGGCACGTTCTGCAGACTGTACGTCTTTCGTGCAAATTAAGAGTACTGGAGATTCTATATTCTTAGTTATCGCTGGACTGAAGAGGCATCGGCTGTGAACATGGCGTGCACAAAATTTTTTGAATTTTCAGGGACTTTTTTTTTTGCTGGTTTTTATTTTTCTCTTTTTCTTTTAGAGTTGACCGTACTATAGTGTTACATCATAGGCCTATGCAGATATTTGTCCCCCCCCCCCCCCCCCGCACCCCCTAAATGAACAAATTGCATTCACTTTAACTGTAAACATAAGCTTTCAAAGCCGGCAGCTAAATGCACATGTTCCCAATCGGATTGTGAACACTCAAAAAACCAAATGCCATAGTTTGTTTGTTTTTTACACACATTGTGTGGTACGTTTTTTCTCTTCTTTTTTCTCTTTACTTATGTTCGTGATATTTTGATCCACAATAAATTAAAAAAAGCTCCCATCACAATGGGCAGGGCTCAAATTTAAGTGCTGGTTTTTGCTCAACTCTGCACGATAGCGTTAGCGGTTAGCCTTCAACTGTCTTTTCGGCACGAGATGTTTGTTGTTGTTGGGGGTTTTTTCCCCCCCCATACGAGAAGACAGGATATGTCACTGGAATTCAATTCAAATTGCGTTCGGAAACATTTTTACGTTTTTTTTTTCATAAAAAAAACCAGAATATTAAACCCCGTTCCTTTAGAGTCTTGGGGCTCACAGACTGATAGCTTCCCTTCAAAAATTAAATTGCACTTGCCTCTTTCGAAACTTTTACTTTCTGTCATTTAAAACCTTTTTCTAAAAAGAGAAATAAATTCTTTTTAAGAGGGATCCAATCGTAAGTCTAACTTAAGAGTAAAAAATGTTTTTACCTGTCTATTTTAGAACCACAAAGCGTCGGGAGTTCTCAACTCGGACCGCAAATGTTTACATTAAACGTTAGAAAGCAGTAAAAGGATAAACAAGTCAACACATCTTTTTTTCCGTTTTTAGCAAAGTCCTATCACAGTAAACTCTAACAGAAGTAGAACAAGAGGAGGAGGACGAAAACACTCACAATTTTTTTGTTCCTATGTTGCACACAGTGAGTCGTTTGACGTGGGAGCGCCTCTTTTCAAGAGGCCAACAACTTTTTCTTTTTTTTGTCTTTCAAATCTTTCCATTTATATTTCCATACGTTTTTTTTTCTTCTTTTTTTTTCGTTTTGTCCTTACAGGTCCAGAGAGTTTTTGCGTCTCGGGAATTATCCATCGGGTCAGCCATCGCCAGAGCGAGCGAGCGAGCGTGCTTGCGTGTGTGTGTGCGTGTGTGTATGTATGTATGTATGTGTGCGTGTGTGTGTGTGCGTGTGTGTGCGCGCGCGCGTGCGTGAAATCAAGTCTTTTACACTACCCCTCCCCCCACACCCACCTCCCCTCCCTCCCGAACCCGAACATCACACGTCAGCCTCCAGACGCTTGCACACGGAGGGGGGGTCCACGCTAGACCGGACTGGACAGAGTGTCATGCAATAAAACGATTAAGGCATCTATACATCACAGTATTTGAAGGGCTTGATTACAAAGTTCTGCGGACGCGGCGGCCGAGCCGAACCGACCCGCCCACCGACCCACCGATGGGGGTGCGGGCGGGCGGGTGGGAGGGAGGGGAGGGGGGAGGGGAGGGGAGGGGCGGGGCTGGCGGGTAAGGGAGGGCGGGCTTAGATCTCCTCAGCCAACCAGCCGCCGCCGCCGCCTCGCCGTGCCTCACCTCCACGTCTTCTTCTTGGCCAGTGTCCATCGCAGGAAGCTTAGGGGGCTGGGGGGATGTTGTGGGGCGGGGGGAGGGGGGGCTGGTGTGAAGGTCGAGAGGGGGGTGGTGGTGCAGGGGGAGGGAGGGAGGGAGGGGGGGCGGGGGAGATTCCGCAGCACATGCTGCTTTGCTGGTTTTCTTATTTATTAATTTATATTTGCCTCCCCCCCGCCCTCCCCCCCCCCCCCCTCCTCCTCCTCATGGCTGCAGGCGGCGGGCCATTCTAGCCATCCCCCCTCCCCCTCAGGGGTCAGAGGTCATCCTGGCCTTTTCGCTTTTCTTTCTGTCGTTCGATCATTCTTACTTTCTTTGTTGTCGTTTGTCCTCTCCTCCTCCTTCCTCTCCCTCTCCATCATCTTCTTCTTCTTCTACTACTCTCCCCCCCGCCCCTCTGCACTCCCCCTCCCTCCCCCCCAGGTCGGGCGGGGAGTCAGTTCCCGGCGTCGGCGTGCACCAGCGGCTCACCAATGATGTTTATGCTGTAGTTCTGGTGCACATTTGTGGGCAGGATCAAAAAAAAAAAAAAGAGAGAGACAAGAAGAGGAGGG
>PIJE02002913.1:43152-52163 GCA_002895965.2 Coryphaenoides rupestris | reverse complement strand
CTGTAAACTTAAGTGCCTAAGTGTCTCTCTTGGTGTCTATCTACTGAAACCCTGAACCAACGTTCACTCCTGTCTGTTCTGTGTGGGGGTTCAATTCACTATCAGTTGGCTGGTGGGTCTCTCTACCTCTCTCTCTCTCTCTCTCTGTGGTGACCTCTGACCTCTCGGGGAGGTGTGCCTGGATGCTGATGAATGAGGGGGTTCTGAACACGGCAGGTTTTAATTACTGATCCCCTGCTGCTAATGATCTGCTTCTGCTGCACACACACACACACACACACACACACACACACACACACACACACACACACACACACACACACACTCTCAGACGGTAAGACAGACACACACAGATTGTGTGTCCACACGCTATGACATCAGAATTTGTAGTAGAGATCCCTCTCTGTCTGTCTCTGTGTCTCTGTCTCTCTTGTCTCTGTCTCTCTCTCCACTCTCCTCTCTCTCTGTCTGTCTCTGTCTATCTGCTTCTCTCTGTCTCTGTCTGCCTCTCCTCTCGTCTCTCTCGTCTCTCTCTGCCTGTCTCTCTGTCTCTCTCTGCTGCTCTTGCTGTCCTCTAATGTCTCTCTCTGCCTTCTCTCTCTGGCGTCTTTCTCTTGCCTCTGTCTCTCTCCTGTCTATCTGTCATCTGTCTCTCTCTCTGTCTCTCTGTCTCTCTGTCTCTCTCTCTCTCTCTCTGCCTGTCTCTGTCTCTCTGTCTCTCTCTGCCTGTCTCTGTCTCTCTGTCTCTCTCTGCCTGTCTCTGTCTCTCTGTCTCTCTGTCTCTCTCTCCCCTGCATGGTTAGGATACCTGCAGACTAGACCCTCGATTAGGACAGAGACCGGTCCGTCGGTGTACAGGTACAGGTGTGTCTCCAAGCAACCTTTTTTTGTTTTGAGAATCTAACAAAGAGAGAAAGAAAGAAAAAATGTCTTGCATTGTTCCAACAATTTACGATGAATTACATTTGATTGATTGGCCTTGAACAACCTTTTCAAAAATACTTTTTTTCCCCCCCGACAATCTACAACAAAGTGCTTATTGTTATCCGATTACTTTTTTTTTAAAATGTTTCACAAAATGCTTAGAAGCAGCGGTTGTTTTCTGTCCCCGACGCAAATGAAAGTCGAGTCACAGGGAATGGATCTAGAATGTTGTGGAAGTTCCTCGTGGGCGGACAGGACATTCCGGCCGTCCCGAACACCGACGCTAACGATCAATGGGGCTAATCAGATCCTCACCCATCCATCCATCGTCCGGCCCCCCCCCCCCCCCCGGCGGACATGTTTCACTTGGACACGTGTCAGAGGAACACGACTCACAAGTGTCCGTCGTTATGGATTTCAAAATGATAACCTATTTTCTTTTCCTTCTCGTTCCTCCTCGGTTCTAATCCGTCATTCTGTCAACGAGACGTTTTTATTCCACAGATACTGGGCAGGGCTGGGCATGGGTCAAATGTGATTGTTGTTCCATAAAACATGAATCATGTGGTATTATAGGAAGGTTTGACGTTAAATATAACAACCTCTTTTCTTTGGAGGGTCAAATTGTGTGATCATTGTTAAAGGGTAAGGCCACCCTGCCATTAACTTGAATAAAACTTGTTGGATGTGGATCACAACGACGTATATACAGCCACTGGCCAGGGAATCCTGAAATGATCTCTTATTATGATTCATTTCAACCATTGGATGCTCAAGAGTACGTCTTTAAACAAACAGATTGAATTCTGTTTTGAGTGGCCCGGGACCGTGAGGAGTTTAGCGTTGAGCACGACGCTCAGAGTTGAACGCAAAACGAGGAGGAGGCCGTAGCTTCGGTACTTTCGGCAAACGCTCGCCGACGGACCCTCGGTGGACGGACCCTCCGGTTCTCCGCGCCTCGCGGAAACCCCTGAGCCCAGCTCCTCCAGCGGTCTCACGCGGGTTCCCGTCGTCCTCAGGGTGTGGCAGTGATTTATAGTGTTTGGGTTCTCCCGGGGGCCTCCGCAGCAGCAGTAGTAGTAGTAGTAGTAGTAGTAGTAGTAGTAGTATAGTAGTAGTAGTAGTAGTAGTAGTAGTAGCAGTAGTAGTAGTAGCAGTAGTAGTAGCAGTAGTAGTAGTAGTAGTAGTAGTAGTAGTAGTAGTAGTAGTAGTAGTAGTAGTAGTAGTAGTAGTAGTAGTAGTAGTAGTAGTAGGGGCTCCTGGTATCTCCCACCTGCCAGGAATCTATTAGGAGAGAGGAGGTGCTGGTGGTGGTGGACGGACCGAGAGTCAACCAGACGTTCACATCACCGCCATTGCTGCCACTGAAGCTCCTGAAGCCTGCAGCGGTCCCCAACCTGTGGGTCTGGAGCCCACTTGGGGCCGCCTGATTTGCATATTGCGGCCCACGGCGGGAGATTGCCGAATTCTGAACTTGAGATATTTCTAAAATCTCGATATTAAACGGCAATCTCTGGTTGCCAGGGCGATCTGCTGCCTCGGTCCCCTCTGTGTACACGATGACGTCGTAGATTTTTGTCCGTTGAAAAAGACGTAAATTGCGTCGTAGTATGATGATGCTTTTTAATATTCAAACGCTCAAACTCTCAATCCATCTCCCTCAGCCCTCAGTTGAAAAAACAACAACCCTTAAATCGTTCGTCGGTCCAATTCCCCAGAATATATTCTACAGAAGACATATTTAAGAGAAGATGATGACGCCTCCGAGTCCGAACCCAACCCAGGGGTCGTTGGATGATGACCCCGGACCCGACGTGAGGTTCCTCAGGATCCCCGGTCGGACTCCGAGGTCCACGCGGCGGTCCACACACACCCACCCTTTCAGAACCGCAGTAGAACATTCCTCTCAACCTTCGTGGTGTCTCTCCCCCTCTGCCTCCCCCTGGGTCGGGGGGGAGAGAGGGAGGGAGGCGGCAATGTCGGAAATATCCCGACACCCCTCGGCCAGACGAAACGCTCTGACGAGTCGTGTCTGCTCTCGGGAAGGAAAGTGGATGAGAGGGAGGAGGAGAGGAGTGGGAGAGAGCATGGGGAGAGGAGGAGGTGGGGAGGAGGTGGAGAACAGATGGAGAGGAGGAGGTGGAGAGGAGAAGAGGAAGAGGAGGAGGAGGGTGAAGAGGAGAAGAGGAAATGGAAAGAAGGAGGAGGGGGAGAGGAGGAGGCGAAGAGAAGGAGGTGGAGAGGAGAAGAGGTGGAGGCGGCGGAGGAGAAGAGGAAAAGGAGAAGAGACGGAGAGGAGGATGAGAAGAGGGGGAGGAGGTGGTGGGAAAGGAGGTGTCGAGGAGGGGGAGAGATGGGGGAGAGGAGTGGGAGTAGGGTGGAGGAAGGAGAAGAGGTGGAGGGAGTGGAAAAGAGGTGGAGGTGGAGGAGAGAAGGAGAGTTGGGCAGATGCGAGAGGAGGAGAGGAAGAAAGAGGAGAAGGAGGAGGAGAGGAGGAGGAGGGGGGAGGTGGAGGAGAAGAAGAAGAGGAGAAGGAGGAGGAGGTGGGGGGAGGTGGAGGAGGCGCAATGGGAGTGTAATGGAATCTCTCTGTGGCGCTCGCCGCTCTAATTGAGGTTGGTTTTATTAGCGCCTCGGGAACACGTGTGTCGTTGTTACAAAAATCAAAAGAAAAACATTTTTATTAAATGAATCACATCCAGCGAGGGAGAGCGCGGTGCGGGTGGTTTGTGAAAAATCTGTTTTGTTAAATTAATCACGTAAATTGAATCGACACCGGAAACCGATTACTCTCTCTCTCTCTCTCTTCCTCTCTCTCTCTCTCTCTCTCTCTCTCTCTCTCTCTCTCTCTGTCTCTCTCTCTGTCTCCATTGCTCCGCAGCCTGAGCGGCGCCGTCGGGGCGGTCCGGTGGCGTGACTCCCCGGCGTTCCCGTCTCATACGCCGCAGACGTCAGCGATCCCCGTGAACAATTCACCGGAGGAAACGGGGAAACGTGTTTCACAGCACCACGGATTCCCAAGCCTGTAATAGCCAACCCTCTTGCATAGTTCTTAATATACGCAGTTAAATATATGTATACAATTACAAAGTATACTTATAGTAACTATTTATACATATAACACCTATATATACTGTATATACAGTATATTATATTATATATATATACTGTATATACATATATATTATATATATATATATATATATATATACTGTATATACAGTATATTTATCTATATTTGTATGTAATGTGCGAAAAGGGCGAGAAGGGTGGTCTCTGCGGTGAGCTCGCACCGAAATTGTCCACCGGAGTGTAATAATCATAATGCATACGAATACAATCGGAGGGAAGTCCGTCTTAATGAATTGTGACGCGGGCACCTTTTTCACTTATTATTCTTACAATAATTCATCATCATCATCATCACTATTATTTCATCCCGACCGCCGAGGGTTTCTCCGCCTGCCTCTCTCTCGCTAAGTCCCGCGGGCGTCGTTCCAACCGATGAGGAACCCTGCAGGACGCGTCGGGTTCTCGGCGCGGCGTCCGACCGGGACCGAGTCAACATTGAACCGCCTTCATCGGCATCATCATCATCATCGCGGCCCGTACCCCCGGTGGTGCCCCTGGAGCCCGGGTGGTGGAGGGAGAGGGCGGTGGGCGAAATGGAAATGGCGTCATTCCTTGGAGCGATGGGGGTTCCCCGGGTCGTGGGTGTAGCTGTGGTTGGTTTAGGCAGGCGGGGTTAGGCTTGTAGCGTCTACACCGCCGCTTCTAAGAGGGGGTAGACTTAGCTAGGAGGGAGCAGGTAGGGTTAGGTGGTGTCTTGCTCAGGGACACCTCCACACTTAGCTAGGAGGAGCAGGTAGGGTTAGGTGGTGTCTTGCTCAGGGACACCTCCACACTTAGCTAGGAGGAGCAGGTAGGGTTAGGTGGTGTCTTGCTCAGGGACACCTCCACACTTAGCTAGGAGGGAGAGGTAGGGGTTTGAGATGGTGTCCTTGCTCAGGGACCACCCTCCACACTTAGCTAGGAGGAGGAGCAGGTAGGGTTAGGTGGTGTCTTGCTCAGGGACACCTCCACACTTAGCTAGGGAGGAGCAGGTAGGGTTAGGTGGTGTCTTGCTCAGGGACACCTCCACAACTTAGCTAGGAGGAGCAGGTAGGGTTAGGTGGTGTCTTGCTCAGGGACACCTCCACACTTAGCTAGGGAGGAGCAGGTAGGGTTAGGTGGTGTCTTGCTCAGGGACACCTCCACACTTAGCTCGGAGGGGGAGGAGCCTCAGCCAGGGATCGAACCAGAGTCTGGGAAAAGTGATGATTACAGAATGACTTTTTGTGCGAGCGGTCCATATCATCCGTAGACTTCTAGCTGTCAGTGGGTGTTATAAATAGCGGGTGTGACGGAGAGGAGACCCATGTGTTGCTGTAGCACGGCCTCTCACGCCGACACCTCGCTGGGCAGCTAGGAGGACGAGAGAGGAGGAGGAGGAGGAGGAGGAGAGGAGGAGGGAGGAGGAGGAGGAGGTGGAGGCGGAGGAGGAGGTGGTGGAGGAGGTGGAGGAGGAGGATGAGGAGGAGGTGGCCAGGCCAGGTCAGGCATCGGAAGCGGATCTCCTGCCTCGTGTGCGATCACGGTGACCTGAGTGTGGGTTTAATCTCTTCACACCTCCGTGGCAGAACAGAACTCTTGTCCTTGTTGTTGTTTTTTACGGTTGCTAGGTTACAAATGTAATTCACTCGTTAGCCTGTGTGAATACGTCCTTTCCTTTTTTACGACGTTTTTTACGACGTCATTAAGGCGCAGGTAGGGGTCAGGGATCAGGGGTCATCTTGGGGGGGGGGGGGGGGCATCTCGCTCAAGGACAGGTTAGACCTTTGGGACATTTGGGGGAATCGAACCCGGAACCTTGTGACGTTAAAAACAGATCCCTCTATCTGTCACTTCCCATAATACTCTACATATAGCACCTTCTGAAACGTGTTACAAAGTGCTGGACATGATAAAAGAAACACGGTTAATAATCCGCACTAATAAGAGATATCCTGTCCCCGGACCCCCGGCCAGCAGAGGACGGGAACTCTGAGATAAACTCTGTCTCCTTAACATAGCACACCAACCAGAAGGACTACTAGGGGTGGAGGAGGAGGTGGTGGTGGTGGAGGAGGTGGAGGTGGGAGGAGGGAGGTGGTGGAGGAGGAGGTGGAGGAGGTGGAGGAGGAGGTGGAGAGGTGGTGGTGGCAGGTTGTGGTGGATGACAGGACTGCCAAGCTTACTTTCCTGTCATCCTGCACCTTATCAACAGCAAGGGAGGAGAGAGAGAGAGAGAGGGGGGAGAGAGGGCAGGGAGAGAGGAGGGGGAGAGAGGGAGGGCGAGAGAGCATGAGGGAGGGGAGAGAGATGATGGGTTAGAGGAGAGGGAGGGAGAGAGAGGGCAGGAGGGATGGGGAGGAGGGGGAGAAGATGTATGAGTTGAGGGGGGAGGAGAAGGAGCGAGGGAGAGACGGAGGGTGTGAGAGGAGGATGATGAGGAGGAGAGGTGAGGAGGATATCAGAAGAGAGTATCCGGTCACTCCCAGGGAACACACTCATCTGACAGCCTGACACATCCAAACACACAACGAAACACAGACACACACACAACACACTACCAACACACACCCAGACACACACACACACACACACACACACACACACACACACACACACACACACACACATCTGGCCATGTTTGCTTTGTGTGGTGTTTGTTTGGTCCACACACACACACACACACACACACACAGACACACACACACACACACACACCACGCACGGAGATGCCTTCTGACGGCGTTTGACGTCACGGCGACGTGGACGTCCAGCGACCTCTGACCTCCGGTGGAGTCCCTCTCCGATGTTATCTGGGATTTCATTACAGACGACGACGACTTATTTATAAAGTCGATTGTCCCGACGTCGGGGCGCAGAGACTTTAGAGAAACAACGTAAAACTAATATTGAGAAAACAATTAATTTGGAGAGTATCGTGTGTTGAGAGAGAGAGAGAGAGAGAGAGAGAGAGAGAGAGAGAGAGAGAGAGAGAGATGAGAGAGAGAGAGAGAGAGAGAGAGAGAGAGACAGAGAGAGAGAGAGAGAGAGGAGAGAAGAGACTGTCTTTCTATCTGTCTTTTGTGTGTGTGTGTCAAATTGTGTGTGTTATTAATAGTCGTGGCCTTTACACACACATGTACACACACACACACACACACACACACACACACACACACACACACACACACACACACACACACACACACACAGCGGTGCCCCGGTAGCCTTCTCTGCCCTTTCCCTTTATCACTCTGGCAGAACACACACACAGCAACACACCGCGGGGGGGCGGCGGGGGGGGGCGGTGATGGAGGTCTGGAGTCTCGCTCTGACGGAGGTTCTGGAGAGTCCTGACGGTGCAGAGCCGGCGCGTGACCTCTGGGTGATCTACTCGTTCGGCGACGGCGGATTAGTGCAACTGAAGTCCGACTTGTGAGGCTGACGAGAGTATTAAAGGTGACCTATTATGCCCACCAGGCGTGAGCGTGATTAGTCATTCCAAGCGGGGGTTTCAAAGTTGCCACGTGACTCGGAGTGACATCACAAGTGGGAGTGGCGTCCACCCCTAGACGGATGTATGCGGACTAGATCACGAGACGACCAGACGCCACCTCGCGGGACTGTCGACTGATCTCGTCGGCGTACAGTACATCCGCGTGGACACTCCCCACTTGTGATGTCACTTCGTCACAATGGCAATTTTAGTCACGTGACAACTTTGAAGCGGCTTGTATTGGTTAATCCAATAGGTCCCCTTTAACCCGATGAAGTGACTGACGGGGAACTGTGAGAGGTCTTGCTAAGGAGCAGGTTGTGACCGGTGGAGGTGAGACTGGTGGAGGTGAGACTGGTGGAGGTGAGACTGGTGGAGGTGAGACTGGCGGAGGTTCGGCAGGTTTCAGCCAAGAATTGTTTGGCTTGAAGTGGAAGGCCTCTCATCGACCACGGGTCACTTAAAGGTTGGGTTCTGACTTTAAATGCTTTAGCGTTGTCGTGTCTCGCTTCATATTGTTTTCTTGTGACGGTTCCTGGGTCATTAGAGGTAATTGGAGGCTGATAAAGGAAAATTAAGTGAAAAACAAACTCATTACTGCCGACTGCCATTCTGTCTGTTGCGTACAATAGTCCAATGATAAGTGTGTTTCTCACTATTTATTACTGATTTATGTGAGTGTTTCTATGTCTGGTTAAATCCCGTGTAATCAGGTGATTCCCAATGATATTAAATAACAGATAACACTCCAATTGCTGGACAAAAAAGTTGGCAAAAACATCAGTGAAAGTACGCGTTTCGATATCTGCTGATCCCGCGGCTATTTAAAAAACCAATTAAACGGCAATAGAACAGTTTTCCTCCATAACGGGCCACTGGGGAGGGCTCTTACGACGGACTGAGACGGGTTCCAACACTGGTTTAGTCATACCAGGCACTTTGGACACTTTGCCGTGATTTGAAAATTGTGCGATTTGACGAGGATTGGAAGCCACGACTTTGTCCACGTTTTGGTAACTTGCACAACTTTGCTAAAAAGCCCCAACACACGCTTTGGATCCCAGAGTTGACAGAGCTGTCATCGCCGCGTCTCAGAGCCAACACAGAAATACTTTGATCTCTTTTTATTGACGGTGCGTTCCACTGACCCTACCGGGCCGATTCCCATCATTCACTGGAATTCTTCAAGAGAGAGAGAGGGAGAGAGATAAAGAGAGAGAGAGAGAGAGAGAGAGAGAGAGAGAGAGAGAGAGAGAGAATTCCTCCTGGCGTCCGATCAAATCCCGGCCAAGGTACGCGCCGTCCGAGAGCCGAGCGTTGCGATCCGTCTTTAGCCCGCCGTTGACGGACTGCTTCGCCGCGGATTTATGACCCCGCCGGCGGGTCGGAGTCCCACCCCCCTGAGGAACACCTCGTTACCGCAATCAGAACCCACGTCACGACTCGGCCGGAGCACCCGGGCCCGCGAGCCTCATGGTTCTGAGCGAGAGGCGACCCGGTC
>PIJE02002913.1:35652-40652 GCA_002895965.2 Coryphaenoides rupestris | reverse complement strand
TCAGACACAGACAGACACACAGACAGGAAATCAGTCAGACAGACAGACATACAGACTGGTAGTCAGACAGACAGATATATAGTATACTGTAGACACAAGGATTGACAGACAGAGATACAGATTTACAGTCGATGGATGGATAGATGACAGACATATAGATAGTGTGTGTGTGTGTGTGTGTGCGTGTGTGTGTGTGTGTGTGTGTGTGTGTGTGTGTGTGTGTGTGTGTGTGTGTGTGTGTGTGTGTGTGTGTGTGCGTGTGTGTGTGTGTGTGTGTGTGTCTCTCTTCTCTCTCTCCTCTCTCTCTCTCTCTCTCTCTCTCTCTCTCAACACACGATACTCTCCAAATTAATTGTTTTCTCAATATTAGTTTTACGTTGTTTCTCTAAAGTCTCTGCGCCCCGACGTCGGGACAATCGACTTTATAAATAAGTCGTCGTCGTCCGTAATGAAATCCCAGATAACATCGGAGAGGGACTCCACCGGAGGTCAGAGGTCGCTGGACGTCCACGTCGCCGTGACGTCAAACGCCGTCAGAAGGCATCTCCGTGCGTGTGTGTGTGTGTGTGTGTGTGTGTGTGTGTGTGTGTGTGTGTGTGTGTGTGTGTGTGTGTGTGTGTGTGTGTGTGTGTGTGTGTGTGTGTGTGTGTGTGTGTGTGTGTGTGTGTGTGTGTGTGTGTGTGTGTGTGTGTGTGTGTGTGTGTGTGTCTGTGTGTGTGTTTGCGTTTAGTTGTGTGTTTGGATGTGTCAACTGTCAGCATGAGTGTGTTCCCTGGGGTGACCGATACTCTCTTCTGATATCCTCCTCCCACCCTCTCCCTCCCCTCCTCCCTCACACCCTCCGTCTCTCCCTCGTTCCTTCCCTCCTCGTCCCCTGTGTGTGTGTGTGTGTGTGTGTGTGTGGTGTGTGTGTGTGTGGTGTGTGTGTGTGTGTGTCTGTGTGTGTGTGTGTGACCTGTGTGTGTGTGTGTGTGTGTGTGTTTGACGTGTGTGTGTGTGTGTGTGCACCACCACATAGTAATCTGCTGTGGCTGCTGATTCGCCTCTCTCTCCCCCTCCCTCTCTCCCTCTCTCCCTCTCTCTCTCTCTCCTGCTCCCTTGCTGTGTGATAAGGTGCAGGATGACAGGAAAGTAAGCTGGCAGTCCTGTCATCCACCACAACCTCCACCACCTCCTCCTCCTCCTCCTCCCTCCTCCTCCACCACCTCCACCTCCTCCTCCACCACCACCTCCTCCTCCACCCCTAGTAGTCCTTCTGGTTGGTGTGCTATGTTAAGGAGACAGAGTTTATCTCAGAGTTCCCGTCCTCTGCTGGCCGGGGGTCCGGGGACAGGATATCTCTTATTAGTGCGGATTATTAACCGTGTTTCTTTTATCATGTCCAGCACTTTGTAACACGTTTCAGAAGGTGCTATATGTAGAGTATTATGGGAAGTGACAGATAGAGGGATCTGTTTTTAACGTCACAAGGTTCCGGGTTCGATTCCCCCAAATGTCCCAAAGGTCTAACCTGTCCTTGAGCGAGATGCCCAAAGGGTTGTAAATCTGATTTACCAGTAAAATAGTTGGGAGCGCGAGTATTGGTCACTCCTCCTCTCCCTCTGGCGCCTCTCCACCCAAGGCATGGTATTGTTCTCATGATCCTTGACGCGCTCCCCGCTCACCACTGCGCCCTATCCAAATGCATGGTCGTTGAAACCGGGGCTGAAAGAAGGAGGAAGGACAGCTACTCCCTGACCCCTACGACGTGAAAAAACGTCGTAAAAAAGGAAAGGACGTATTCACACAGGCTAACGAGTGAATTACATTTGTAACCTAGCAACCGTAAAAAACAACAACAAGGACAAGAGTTCTGTTCTGCCACGGAGGTGTGAAGAGATTAAACCCACACTCAGGTCACCGTGATCGCACACGAGGCAGGAGATCCGCTTCCGATGCCTGACCTGGCCTGGCCACCTCCTCCTCCTCCTCTCTCCTCCACCTCCTCCTCCTCCTCCTCCTCCTCCTCCTCTCTCGTCCTCCTATCCTCCCTCCTCCTCTCCTCCACCTGCTCACCTCCTCCTCCACCCCTCTCTCCCACCTCCCTCCTCCTCACTCACCTCCTAACCTCCTCCTACCTCTCCTCTCCACTCTCTCGTCCGCCTGCGCTACTCTGTCCCCAGGGCGCGAGAGGTGTGCTCGCCCAGGCGTGAGGGCCCTGCTGCATAACAGCAAACCAACTGCGCGGTTTCCTCCTCCTCCCGTCCACACCCGCCTATTTCATTACACACCACTGCACCACGCTTAGAAAGTCTATCCGCGCTCATCGATCTCGGAGGCGACGTGCAGCACCAGAAAGATAATCCATTCGATGTGATCGACTTCTCCCACTTTGTCCTCTCACGCATACACCGCCACCCCCTACCCCCTCCTCCTCCTCTCTTGTCCAAAATTAGAGTTCATTTATTTGTACACGCCAGGTAACGGCGTGACCTCGGTACGCGTTAATAGTGACCCCAGGGTCGGGTGACACAAGGAGTCTGAGTCGGGAGGCCGGGGCTGGGTCCTGGTCCTGGTCCTGGTCCTGGTTGGGGAGTCCAGGGCCCCGGGGCCAGGGTTGGGGGGGGGGGGGGGGGGGGGTGGCGTAAGGGGAGCAGGGGGGTGGGGGGCCCTCTCATGATTGTGTTTTAGTGTTTCCTCCGTGACCTTTACAACCGTAGTGACGTGATGTTGACCTTATTTGAAGTGACAGGCGTCGGTGTGTGTGTGTGTGTGTGTGTGTGTGTGTGTGTGTGTGTGTGTCGGGGGTTGGTGGTGAGCGCATGCCTCGGTGTGTGTGTGTGTGTGTGTGTGTGTGTGGTGTGTGTGTGTGTGTGTGGTCACACTTCATTCTCTAACCCGACTTTCCTTTTTCCGTCTTTTTTTCGCAAATTGCCGTCGCTAAAGTGGAATTGACTGATTTTCCGCGGGGGGCTGATTAAGTGAAATGTGTGTGTTTTGTGGGACTACTTTCACCTCCGCGTTGATTTGGGATAAATGGCGACTTATTTATATCTATGACCTCACCGTCGAGAGAAAGAAAGTGTGGCGTTTCAAATTCGACACCTTATGAACTGCGGAGGACGGGGAAAACCACCTCCATCTTTGGTGTGTCAGAAACACTTATAGACAAATAAAGTTGTCCCGATGACCACCTTCTCTTTTTTTTTTCCCGGTGAATACATTTAAAGTCGCATTTAGATGCACTTCATCAAAAGCAGTCCCACGTCTCCTGTTAATAATCGCAGTTTTATTTGGTGTTTCGTAAGACACACATATTTCCTGAGACGGCAGTTAAAATAAAAAGATCTTGGCTACAGGGTCGGTGGGAAAGCTTCTCAGTTAGCATGTTATGGTACTTGGCGTCCGACAATTCGGAATTCCCCGTCTGGGATTAATAAAGCATCATCTGATCTGTTGCGCTTTGTTTGTGACGGCGACGAGCGGACGCTATGGTACCCAGATTGTACCGAAGAGAACACCTGACACCCGGCGACCTTACGCTGGACTCATTTCAAAGGCGACGGGGAAAAAAGGTTCGGGGTCAGTAACCGCGGTGACCTCATGTCGCTGCCGATAGCCGAGGCGACGCGCGTCACCGGGCCTCTCCGGCTCCTTCCCTCCCCGCGGCTAATCCTTCTACATACAAGTCCACGAAGTTGTGCGCTCTCGGAGCTCGCGTGTTTGTCTCAGCGCGCGGCAACATCAAGGATGGACGCGCTATCGGTGACGGAGTGACGGAGTGTTATTCGAGGTCCGGCCGTATCTGGGCGGTGCTGCCGCGCGCCGAATCTCAAAGAGCCTCCAGATTGACTTTGTGGAAAGAGGGCTAGAAAAAATAAAGATGTATTTTGGTGTATTTGTTTAGTGCACATATAGAGACTTGCTCATGTCCAGAGTATGCTTTTTGTCTCGTAACGAACGGAAAGCATTTCTCTGCGAGTTTAACTTGCAGATATGAATACAAGTACAGAGAATGACTCCACGCTGGAGTGATTCTACGTTAGCGTCGTTTCAAAGCGGAGCGACGGCGAGAGGGCGAAACGATGAAGACGGCGAGAACAAGGCAGCAAAACCGCCGCATGACCCCCCGAAGTTACTCCATGTACGGCGAACAGAATGTCAAAATAGCCTTCCAGAAGGTTCCACGCTGAACCAAAACACGTCTTTGTTTCCCAACGCGCTTGGGCGGGAGGAGGAGGAGGGAGGAGGAGGGTCATTCTTTTTTTTTTCTTCCTCTCGCGAGGGATCTCGTTGTTATGTCACTCGAACGGATAACACCCAAGCGCAGAGCTGGCGCGCCTCGCCGCCGCTAATCGACGGAACCGTGAAGGAAAAAAGGAACAAAACGGGGCCGTCGTGTTTCACCTCCCGCGACGCCGTGCGTAACGCGGGCCAACGGCGCCGGCGGTGACGGCCGCGACGAGGCCGGCGAGCGACGGAGAGCGGAGCGCGCTCGGTGTCCGGTGCCGGCGCCGGCCGTGGGTGTCACGCCCCGGAGAGGAGGGGGAATGTGTTGTAAGGGTTACGGACGGACGCGTGGAAGGCGATATACCGATGAGCGATGGTCAAAGTATGCTCGTCCAGGCTTTTGGACGTACGGTACATGCCTGGATTAGTTCAGCTTTTGGCCAACGGCACCTGGGGAAGGCTGGGGAAACACAGGCGATGCTGACGAGCGACAACCCCAAGTGGAGCAAAAATGACTCCGGCCAGGTCAACAAAACACAACCAATCAACTTTAATTTGAACAAGAACAAGAACATTGGTTTCAACAGTAACAGCGACAGGGCGACGGAAACAAACACAGGAATGATGATTGTTAGATTACAATTCGATTCTACTTTTTTAAATTGACGGGTTATGATGATGAGCTGAGAAACGAGCTCGGTGAACAGGAACCATGCAAGGGTCGGCTCGCCACTTCTATCGTCCAGTTCAACTGCCCGCCCAATCCATCCTGCACTGCGGATGGATATTCC
>PIJE02002913.1:24475-26485 GCA_002895965.2 Coryphaenoides rupestris | reverse complement strand
CTCGTGAAGAATGTGTGCACTTGGAGGCGATGGAAAGTGCTTTGGATAAAAGCACTTCAATAAACGCGATCCGTTTACAGCTTTCCCAGCAAATGGTGGATATATTTTATGTACCTGGGGGGACCTTAATCTCCTTGACCTTATTAGGAGGGAGACAGGTGTGGACACACACACACACACACACACACACACACACACACACAGACACACACACACACACACACACACACACACACACACACACACACACACACACACACACACACACACACACACACACACACACACACACACACACACACACACACACACACACACAGGCACACAGGCACACACACACACACACACACACACACACAACAGAGGAGACCGCTCTTAAAACACACACACGCAGTCCGCCACAGCGTCTTGTTGCCTGCCTGCCTGCCTGCCTGCATCTGGCATCGAACCCGCGCACCGCCAGGAGGAGGAAGAGCTCAGCCGACAGCCACCGGCCAACAGCCAACAGCCAACAGACAACCCTGCTGAGCTGTGAGCTGTGAGCTGCAGACTGCGCTCCTCGGGCCGAGACGGGAGTTTGAGGGAGGTCTTGCGTTGCGTTGCGTTGTGAGGAACGACCACCACGTGTTGGTGAGTGTGTGAGTGTGTGTGTGTGAGTGTGTGTGTGTGTGTCAGAGGCACTACAACGACGTGACAGAGAGGGAGAAGGAGAGAGAGAGAGAGAGAGAGAGAGAGAGAGAGAGAGAGAGAGAGAGAGAGAGAGAGAGATATTTGAAGAACGACAAAAATCTACGATGTCCAGCAGCTGTAGTTTCCCGTCTGGGGGGGTCCCGGAGGTCCGGACGTCGAGGGGCTCACCTCTGGCCAGATTCTGATCACCCCTCTCCGCAGTGGGATTAACCAAAACCTGAAGGAGAACCAGAACCCCAAAACCCCGACCCCCACAACGAAGACCAGGACCCTGGACTTTATCGATCTGAGCCTCTCGTATAACCTTTGACCTTGACCCGACCACCCTCTGACTCGTCGCGATGATGTCTTGGTGGTGCAAGCCGCCGGGGCCGCTCGCCGTCTCCACGTTGTTGATGCTCGTGGTGTTGGCGCGGGGCGGGAGCGAGCCGAGGCGCGGGACGACAGACGGCGCCGGGCAGGGGGGGAGCGCGGGTGCGAGCGTGACCCCCGGCAACGGAGGAGGCGGAGGAGGTGGAGGAGGAGGAGGAGGAGGCGGCGGTTACTACGGCAACCGGCGGTACCACAAGATCCAGCACGGCCAGTGTTCGTACACCTTCATCCTGCCGGAGGAGGCGGGCGCCGGACCCCTCGCGGTCCCCCCGTGCCGCGAGGGGAAGGGTGGCGGCGCCGGCGGAGGCGGAGGCGGAGGCGGAGGTGCCGGCGTCCGCTACAACACCAACGCCCTGCAGAGGGATGCCCCACCACCACCCGGGGAGCCGGACTTCCCCAGCCAGAAGATCCAGCACCTGGAGCACATCATGGACAACTACACCCAGTGGCTGCACAAGGTGACGTAGAATCCACTGTTGACCTCCACCTTAGATTAACTCCTCTTAACTGTTATAGTTAAAGTTTAAACTATTAACTGTCACGTTTAAACTCCTGTTTGTTAAACTCCTAACTGCTAAGAGTTAAGGTTTAAACTCCAATTTGTTAAGAGTTAAGGGTTAAACTCCTAACAGTTAAGAGTTAAGGGTTAAACTCCAATTTGTTAAGAGTTAAGGTTTAAACTCCTAACAGTTAAGAGTTAAGGTTTAAACTCCTAACAGTTAAGAGTTAAGGGTTAAGCGTTGGGCTACGTCTGTCTCTGCTGGTTGCTCTTAAGGTTGTCAAACTCGTGACGACTTCGATTTGACGCTTCCATCCGTCCCTCGCTCTCATTCAACTGTTAGGATAAACTGGTCCGCATCTGGCTTCACTCACTGTCCCAACTTTTGACGGAGGGGGGGGGGGGGGGGGGTTGATAGACCTGGTTAAATACAAGTCTATTCCATCGCT
>PIJE02002913.1:16975-21975 GCA_002895965.2 Coryphaenoides rupestris | reverse complement strand
AATAAACTCTGACTTTTTATATGTTTATATTTTTCTACGCCCGCACCCGGTGCCATTTTGGTGTAATATTGTATTTTTCTTAAATATGACTTGGAGACGACATCTTTGATTCCATCATTTATTTATTTGTGTCTAGAAGAGACATGGTATTGCTTTTAGAGGGAGGCTCAGAGATGTATTTGACAGATTATAACTTCAATAATATCATTTAACCAGTAAGTAATAAGTAAGCGAGTGTGTCGGGATTATAATGAAAGCTCTAGCGTCAGATCAGCGGTTTGGCGCTACGCTGAGACGTCTTTTCTTCAT
The DNA here is from genome assembly GCA_002895965.2 of Coryphaenoides rupestris. Taxonomy (NCBI): domain Eukaryota; kingdom Metazoa; phylum Chordata; class Actinopteri; order Gadiformes; family Macrouridae; genus Coryphaenoides; species Coryphaenoides rupestris. The sequence continues at coordinate 21,666 of PIJE02002913.1, read as the reverse complement.
CAATTTCCACGTCGTTACGAAAACGTCGGCCTGCTTTTCATTTGCGGCGCCCGCAGAATGTAAACGTTTCACTCCTGTCAAGAAAAGGAGGGAAAAGAAATAGACGCTTACGGACGATTCATCAACCAGAGCCGTGCGGTGCACATCCTAGCGGAACAGCTTCGCTCAAACTAAGCCGGAAGACTTTGCGCTATCAGGGAGGGAGGCCGCAGGGAGGCCGCCGTACGGAAAGACGTTCCGTGAATCGGACGCAACGACTTGACGGATGACGACGGATCGCAGGCATTGTCCTCGTGAAACATTACACAGGAGTTAATCTGTGAGACCGCCCGGGCAGACATCGCCCGCCGCCGGGTCTTATCGGCTCGTCTGCGAGTCGCGCCTTTTTCCCGGCGGTCGACCGCAAATTTAGGAGCCGGGCCGAGGGGACTCCTTCGCTTCGGAGCGATCGCGAGTCAAGCGATAACAAAACGGGGGTCAGAGTGCAAGCGGTATTTGACGAGATGTTTCGAGGGATTCATTAAGGTGTGTGAGGAAATGTTCTGCAGAGTAAGTGGTTGTCAGAGGATTATCTCAAGACCGGAGGGGAGACTGGAAATAAATACCTCCGGGTTCCAGATAAGGCCGATCCTCGTGTCTCTCTGTGCTCTCCGACAACGACTGAATTCATAATGTGTGTGTATATAGATTCAGGAGGCCTGTATTAAGAGGCACTGTTGTTGAATTTAACGTCGTTGCAGTGGGTAATACATTCTAAACATTTGACAGTAAATACAAGAGACAGAACGTGCAAACTAATGAACACCAAGTGACACAAACATCTTGGATCTCCACAACTCAGCCTAGAGGATGAACGGGGGAAGAGTTTTGTAAAACTTCATGATTGTTTCTGTGTGCGTCCGACGGGTTTCTGTCGAACATCTTTCTAAAACGCCGTCCTGCCGAGCGCCGACCTCACGGCCTCGCCTCCGTGGTTCGCCGGAGCTCGGCGGCGGGTCCGTTTCTCCGGGGCTCCGAGGAGCTCTCTCCGGTTTTGATTCCCGGAGCGGCGGATCGCCGGGCTCAGCCGGGCTCGGAGCGTAAAACAAGCCTTGTTTCATCTCCGCCCGGCGAACCCACGACTTCTACGCTGGCCGCAGGTGATGCTGTGAACACACCTCCGACCCCGCTGACTGGTTTGACTCTCATGGAGACCCGTGGAAGAGCTCGGAATACTGCAGCTCGGAAAGTGTGACCAAATATGAGAAACTAATAGTACAGCTCTGTGCTGTTGGAAGAGTTCTGGGAACAGCACTGTGATTTAAGTTCAGTAATTAATCATTTATTTGCATCTATTCGCTCAATTCAATTCAATTCAATTCAATTCAATTCAATTCAATTCAATTCAATTCAATTCAATTCAATTCAAAGAGCATTATTGACATGGGAAACATGCGTTTACACTGTCAATATCTGTAATTGTACAGACATTCTACAATAAAGAAATGTGTGTACAAAACTGCAATATATATATATATATACTGTATGTACGTATATATATTGCGATATTTCTAGATTTGTATACGCAAATTGAAAATGTGCACAACAACACTAGAGAACTCAACTATTATACATCATGTCTCTCTTCTCATTTCTCTCTCTCTCTCTCTCTCTCTCTGTCTCTCTCTCTTCATGTAACCAGTTCCAATCGATGCGGCATCGAAAACACAAAAGTCTGTGTCCTCAGCATCTTGGCCCACGACGTTGAGTTCCTTTGCGCGAACACGACATCCCACACCCAAACACCACAACACCACCACACACACACACACACACACACACACACACACACACACACACACACCACACACACACACACCCCACACACCCAAACAAGCCATGGAAACCAGCGAACACATTCGAGGCGCATTAAAGACCCTTGCGTGGTCATCACAGGAATTGGAGACAGCGAGGCGGAGTGAGGGACGGGAGTGAGGGAGGGAGCAGAGGGGTCCTTAAAACACACAGTGCATCAATTCAGCCTAATTGTAGCCTCCCTTGCGGGCGGGGCGAGACGGCGGTGGGGGGGGAAGGGGGAGACAAAGCAAGGGACATCGGGATGCAGTTAACATACTTCATCGGACGGCGGTGACGGCGGAGAGATGAAGTGAACGAGGGGGGCCGGCCTATCTGTCTTCATCACGCTGCCAGAGCTGACTGCCTGTCTGTCTGACCGGGGGGGGGGGGGGGGGGGGGGGGGGGAGGGGGGGGATGGCAGCGCGGGGCCCCTGATGAAAGAGACTCAAAAAGTGGGATAACGGAGCAGATAGTGGCCCTCCACGCTGGGGGTAGAGAGAAAATGGAGAGAGACAGAGAAAGAGCCATGGAGAATGGATGAGAGAGAGAGAGAGAGAGAGAGAGAGAGAGAGAGAGAGAGAGAGAGCCATGGAGAATGGATGAGAGAGAGAGAGAGAGAGAGAGAGAGAGAGAGAGAGCCATGGAGAATGGATGAGAGAGAGAGAGAGAGAGAGAGAGATAACAGATGAGAGAGGAGGAGAGAGAGAGAGAGAGAGAGAGAGAGAGAGAGAGAGAGAGAGAGAGATAACAGATGAGAGAGGAGGAGAGAAAGGGAGACGGGGGAGAAATGGAGAGAGGGAAGGGGGGAGAGAGAGTTTCTTCATCTTTATTGCAGAATATCTGTATTTGTACAGACATTTGTTTTTCGCTTTTGTTTTTATTGACCACTTGCTTTGGCAGTGTGAACGTAAATGTTTCCCAGGCCAATAAAGCTCTTTGAATTGAATTGAATTGAATCGAGAGCAGAGGCCAAGAGAGAAGAGAGAGAGAGAGAGAGAGAGAGAGAGAGAGAGAGAGAGAGAGAGAGAGAGAGAGAGAGAGCAGGGGACAAGTGGGGGGGAGAGAGAGTGAGCGAGGGATGGCAAGAGATACAGAGAGAGAGGGAGAGAGAGAATGCTAGAGAGGGTGGGAGAGAGCAGAGGGCAAAAGAGTGTGAGAGAGAGATGGCAGGATAGAGAGCGAGAGAGAGAGAGAGAGAGAGTGCAAAGGGTGAGAGAGGGGACAGCGGGTAAATAAAGCAGAGAGGAGAGAGAGAGAGAGAGAGAGAACGAGAGAGAGAGAGCGAGAGAGAGACAGGGAGGGGGTAAAGAAGAGAGCGGGTGAGCGGTCGAGAGATACCGAACCAAGTTGAGGGAGAGCGGGAGAGGGGTGAAGATAAGAGAGGAGGGAAGAGAAAATAGAGAAGAGAGAGATAAAGGCAGAGGAGGGCGAGAGACCTCGAGAAGAAGCCAGCTGCTAGACGGGGTGGGGGGGGGGGGGGGGGGATAGTTCTGGAAGGTTCTCTGATAACATTCCTGTCAGTCAAAGGTGGCTTTCTGTTTGTTTCGGGGGAATTAAACCCAAAAGCTTCTCGATGAGTCCAAGTGTTGGATCTGTGTGGACATCGCGGGCTCGCATCCCACGGAACATTCCAGTAACGCGGGAGGCGGCGGGGGGGTGGATGCTCCTGCTCCTGCTCCTGATTCTCTCCTGATTCTGCTGCTCCTCCTTCTCCTGCTTCTGCTCCTGCTCCTCTTCCTCCTCCTCCTCCTCCTTCCTCCTCCTCCTCTTCCTCCTCCTCTCTCCTCTCCCTCCTCCTCCTCCTCTTCCTCCTCCTCCCGCGTCTGCTTCTGCTCCACAAACGAGCCAGACGGTCACCGGAGACATCTTCCCTCCCGCAAAAGCTTCGAATAAATATCGGCCTTAAAAACGTTAAAAAAAAGTGAAGACAAGAGTTCAACATGAAGCCACTTAAGTGAACACTCACAGTATGGATCCTTATCTATAGGAACGTCATATGAAATGTGAGATCAAGAAAGATCCGGACCAAACTTATTTTAAAGCGACACGTGGGGCGGGATCGTCGCAGGCATCTAAAAAGAAGAGTCCCTGGAAGAGTTGTGACACTATACACAGTAAGTCCCTCAAGCGAATACCACAGTTCTCTCTCTTTAGCGTCTGAAAACCCAAGCGCTAAATCCAGCGGGTGGAGCCACAGGAGGGGAGATGTGTTCATGTTGCCGCGGTTGGCAGCTCCTGATCCCTGTGAGACTCCTCATGATGCGCGGAACAGACTGTTTGAGTTCTGGGTTCAAAGCCTCCAAAATGACCCGTGTAGGCGTCCCTACCTGTTCCTCAGTCTGTCTGTGACGTTCACTGTAAGTCACCGTCACTTTGGATAAAAGCGACCAGACCATGGGTACCGGAATCAAACCTGTGTAAGCTAGACAGGACCGCACTGGTCCCGGGGGGCGGGGGTGGTGGGCCCACACAGCGAGACCCGGACCAGCGAGGTGAGGGGGGGGGGGGGGCGGTCTATTTTAGCGGCGACTTCCTCTATCCCAGAGTTTATTTTGCACCGATAACGCCGGCCAAGAGCAACAGACGGGACGATACAGAGAGGCTGGGAGAGAGACAGAGTTACCACCACCACCACCACCCCCACCGCCCCCGTGACCCCTGTCACCCCTGACTGCCCCCCCCCCCACCACCCCACAAAAGAAGTCCTTCCTTCCTCCTCCACTGTGTTTATGAGGATGTCGGTGGTACGTACCGACGACATGGCTTGAGTGGAATCCACCTCCAGAGGAGTTCCCTGGCGCACGGGATGCTCAACCGACGTCGTTAAAGGTTCCGAGAAGTCGGCAGCCAAAAGT
>PIJE02002912.1:43085-45585 GCA_002895965.2 Coryphaenoides rupestris | reverse complement strand
CTCTCTCTCTCTCTCTCTCTCTCTCTCTCTCTCTCTCTCTCTCTCTCTCTGTTACAGTGTGCTGCCTGACCCTGGATCTGCTTAATGCAGGGCCGGCATTTTTTATATCAGTGACATGTTTTTAACGATTTTTCTTTTTTTTCTTCTTTTCCACCTGAGCTCTAATCAATTCTCTATTTAGTAAGAGTGCACGGTGTGTGTGTGTGTGTGTGTGTGTGTGTGTGTGTGTGTGCATGCAACATTCCTTTGCCTCAAATGTTGACGAGATGATGTGAGAGACTCAGGGGATTGTGGGTAATGTAAGAAATGTTGGATGTTTGGAATACAATATTTTTCGGCAGGCAGATACAGAATTGAATGAAAGTCATATAATGTGTTTCTTTCAATGGTTTGAACAGAGTTTGTGTGGCTTGTGCGGCTGTGTGTGTGTGTGTGTGTGTGTGTGTGTTTGCGTATGTGGCTGTGTGTGTGTGTGTGTGGGGGGGGTGTTTTCTATGTGTGGCTTAGTATGTGTTTTAATTGACGGCTAAGGCTTACAAAATGAGTATGTGTGTGTGTGTGTGTGTGTGTGTGTGTGTGTTTACCTCTGAAACAAACCCCACGAACGGCTGAAAGAACCGATCAAGGGGCGACCACAAAGGCGCCCGTCCGCTGCCCTTCAATGATACGTCCGTCAAGTTGAAAGACAGCTCTTATCTCGGGGCGCGAGGAGAATGGACCGAGGGCCCCCGTCTCCTTGTCAGCTGATCCATACAAGAGGGCCCCCCCCAAGACTCCCCATAGTTCATCACTTTCACATCAGCGATAAGACCATTGAGATGGTGGCAGCTGGGCTCTCAGGGGACGGGCACCTTGGGCTCGGGTCAAAGTCTCTATTTGCAGGAGACCCTCAGGGGCCAATGAGCCTTTTCCTTTTGGAAAAACGTGGTTTTTTTTTCTGGTACCCAATTGTAAATTAATTTGATGGATGCAAGGAACGTCGACATGTACATCACAACGTGGCATCTTGGACTTTCAGGAGACTTTCAGGAGACTACAAACAGGAGATGGCTGACATAGGAGCGACAGTTATTTGATGCTGTGTTTTTAAAGGACTCTACTACTACTACTAGGACTCTACTACTACTACTAGGACTCTACCACGACTACTAGGACTCTACTACTACTACTAGGACTCTACCACTACTACTAGGACTCTACTACTACTACTAGGACTCTACTACTACTACTAGGACTCTACTACTACTACTAGGACTCTACTACTACTACTAGGACTCTACCACGACTACTAGGACTCTACTACTACTACTAGGACTCTACCACGACTACTAGGACTCTACTACTACTACTAGGACTCTACTACTACTACTAGGACTCTACCACTACTACTAGGACTCTACTACTACTACTAGGACTCTACTACTACTACTAGGACTCTACTACTCCATACTATTAGGTGTGAGCGTGATTGGCCATTCCAAGTGGTTTCACAAACCCGTTGGGATGGCCCCACTTGACATCACAAGTCGGAGCGGTGTCCACCACCCGGATGTATGGTGGATAGATAGATCTGCCTACCAGTTGCTACAGTCCACTGGGTAGGCTGGTAGGGCTGATCTATCCGGCATACTTCGAGGTGGACACTACCACTTGTGATGTCAGGTGGGGCCATTCCAACTGGTTTTTTGAAACCACTTGGAAGGGCTAAGGCACGCTCTCTCACCTGGTGGTATAATAATAATAATAGAGTCCTGTTAAAACACACCATCAAACTACCGGCAACTTACTCGTCTAGGCTGCAATGTGCATGCATATGTCTACTGGGATATCGATATTACAGCGCAGATGTTGATGGGGAAGCAGATGTAAGATTGCAAAGGGGTCCAGTTAGGGGTTGGGACCCGCGGCGGTAGATAGAACAACAACGCGTCGCCGCTGATTGAACGTAGCGGCGGGCAAACTACACTCTATGTCTGCCGAGCAGCCATCCATCCGTACTGTATGTGTCTGGCGGGAGGGAGGGAGTTTCATCGCAGTTTGCTTTGGATGTCAAAATTTGTGTTCAACTTTCAGCAGAGGTTACATTTGGGTAAATTGGTTTTTGTCTCCGAATGCACCAGAGACAAGCAACTTTCACGCTCTGTGACTAAGCATTTTAGACACAGTTAATTATATTCAAGACCCGGTCAATAATCCTGACGTGGAAAAAAAATAAATAATTCTAATTACCCCAAAGACTGCAGTACCACTCAAGAGTAGAATTGCCATCGCAGGTAACACTCGATCGACGACACGGTGTGGGTCAAAGTGAAGCTTTTCATCGGAACGTACACGACAACGCGTTCTCTTTTAACCAAGCCGGGGCCGGAGAGGGCAGGGGTCAGCGAATTACGTCGCTTGCGGAGGAGGAGGATGAACCCAATGCGAGCCATGCTGTTCCGTTGGAGCACGGAACCGGACTAATTTCCTCTCCGCAATTAAAGTCAACCTCCTTTCATCA
>PIJE02002912.1:30585-40585 GCA_002895965.2 Coryphaenoides rupestris | reverse complement strand
TCCCGAGGCACGTGTGTGTGTGTGTGTGTGTGTGTGTGAAGGTGTGTGTTCACAGGTGTAAATGCAATCCGCAAGTAAGGCTGTCGGCGATGAACTGTGTTGAGGGAGATACAAATAATATTTGTACATTTACTCACAGAGCACGATACAAAGATGACATCCATGGTCCATCACAACGCAATACTTACATGCGCTGAACAGAAATTATGTAATAATATGATGACACGATCATAACGTGTCCACTTATGTGTTTTTATTAGCGGTTATGTCGATAATTACGTCGTTTTTATATACGGTTGTACAACGTTTTGGAAATTGTACCGTGAATTGACAGACAGGAATATTATTTCATGACTTTGTATTCTCGTAAGAAGTAGTAATCATAAATGTAATAACAACCATAATAACCGATAATAATAATAATCATGAAACTACAACTTCCACAGGTACAACGAGCCTACTTCTACTACCACGACTACTACTGCTACTTCTAGAATTCATTGTCGTTATTATTATTATTATTATTATTATTATTATTATTATTATCTGTTAGCACAATTGTCACAAAAAATCTCATTATTAATGGGCTATACCGTATATATATTGTGCATGTCCAGTTGAAGTTGCGATGAATGAATGTATGAGTAAAAGGAAAACATCTTGTTGATTCTGGTCGCCATTTTTATTCAGCACTATATTTAAATGTCAGTTCCGGATCGCATGAATTAAAATGTTATTCACAGTCGTGTACATTTCCTTTGTGTAGTTGTATTGGTGTACCCATGAAAGCCAAATCCAAGCGCCGTAGGCCTCCTGTCCGATTCAACCTCTGTTTCATTTTAACGTGAGGAGCACTCATGAGCTCGTGTACGAGGCGAGCGGCGCTAATAATGCCGATAGTGTTAATGTGTGTTAATGTGTGTTAATGTGTGTTAATGTGTGTTAATGTGTGTTAATGTGTGCTAATGGTGCTAATGGTGCTAAAGTGTGTGCTAACAGCCGTCGTCGAGTCCGATATAAAAACAACAAAACAACAAACACAGGTTCCTCTGTACACCCGAGGACACGGGGAGGCGGAGTGATTCACGACTTTGCTTATCCGTGATGTCCAGGTGTACGCTGCGTCTTAATGATATTATAATTACGGGGTTGAAGATTAATTTGTTTTGCGTGGAGGCGAGGAGAATTTGATGGATTGCTTTGGAATCGGTGCTGAGCGGCGTGGTGTCTCGGCGCGCTTCGGTTTCCTCCGACCCCCAGAAAACGTGTGGATGGGGAACGTGTTGGACTATCACACAAACCCGCGTGTTAATAGTCGTGGCTACAGGAACAGGCGCATTAATCCGCTCCTAAAGGCGAGGAAGAAAAAGAGAAAACCCACACCAATTAACATCAAATTTGTCCAAATCCGAAATGAATTGCTCCGAACCAATTATCAGTTGATTAATTGGAGGTCCTTTAATTAGCGCGGTGCCGTCTGGTCCTCCTGGACAACGCTGTAAGTAGCCGCGCTCCAATTAAAGATGTAACTGCGCCGCCGTAGCGTTAGCACAGCAGGCTAGCCTCTCCAATCTGGAAGCTAACAGTGGCTTCAACTTTTTTTGCAAGTACCCCCCCCCCCCCCCCCCCTCCAATCACTTTGGTTAAATGAAGTCATTGACGTCTTTATAAAAGCCACATTCGTTTGGGGGGCCGGAGGGGACGAAGGAGTCGATCGAAGCGTGGAAGGAGCTACCGGAACGCTTAATTGCTTCGCCGTGATAGGTGGTGGAATATGGTGAGCAGAGTCGTCTCATCATTGTTAATACTAATAGGAGCCGACTTGTGTCTGGTGAAAGTTAAATGTAGCCTACAATGATTTGGACAATACATATCCTACTTATTTATGAATCCAAGTTTTACGTTTTGCACAAATCAACATTTTTGTATAAATGTGTTCCATACGCATTGGTTGCAGTAAGACGGTCGCAAAGCTAACATTGGATTTTAAATAATGTAAACTGTAATCTGCATTTGTTTGATCAAGTGACACATTATGGATTAAGCGATTAATTGAGGTTTTGTTCTTATTTTTCGTTGACAGTTTATGTATGCAAACCCGTGTTTTTTGAAGGACAAGGTGTAGTTTTTTACTTCAAGCCTTTATCATCAAATTATGCTGACAGCACTTTCTAAAACAAAATTCTTGTAAAAACTTTTTCGCCATTTAGACATTTTGCAAGGTTGATGTTTTTTCCCTGGGGTAAACAAAACTCATTAAAAAAGCCCATTACAACCAAACTTAAAAACCTTTAAAAAATTAAATGGAATTAATAAATATCATTTTTTTGCCTACCAGGAAAACACAAGGCAACTTGAACATTGTATTTTTGTAAATCCAACCAAATGGTAAATGGATCGCATTTATATCAACACTTTTATCCAAAGCTCTTTACAGTATTGCCTCACATTCACCCATTCATACACCGACGGCGGTGCCAACCATGCAAGGTAACAACCAACACGTCAGGAGCAGGTAGGGTTAGGTGGTGTCTTGCTCAGGGACACCTCCACACTTAGCTAGGAGGGGGAGGAGCCCGGGGATCGAACCAGCAACCTTCCAGTTGCCAGACAAACGCTCTTATACCTCCTGAGCTACTGCTGCCCCACTGCTGTGTGTGTGTGTGCGGCTGTGTGTGTGTGTGTGTGTGTGTGTGTGTGTGTGTGTGTGTGTGTGTGTGTGTGTGAAAATGTGTGTGTGTGTGTGTGTGTCTGTGTGTTTTGAGTGGGGGGAGTGCATTGGCCATGTAATCCATTGTATTTGTGTGTCTCTGTGTGACTGTGTGTGTATGTATGTGTGCAACAGTGTGTGTGTGTGTGTGTATGTGTGTGTGTGTGTGTGTGTGTGTGTGTGTGTGTGTGTGTGTGTGTGTGTGTGTGTGTGTGTGTGTGTGTGTGTGTGTGTGTGTGTGTGTGTGTGTGTGTGTGTGTGTGTGTGTGTGTGTAGTGTGCATGTGTGTGTGTGCGCGTGTGTGCGTTCAGATGTGTGTGTGTGTTTGCCCGTCATGTAATATTAATTTGGTGAGACAGCCACTCTCCGCCGTCCATCCCACTGTGGGCTCATCGTGACGTACGGACAAATGGAAGAAGAAAAAAAAAGAAGCCTTTTCCTCCCACATTCTCCACCGCATTTCCGCCTCCATTATCGCCGCGTAATATCCATCCGGCCGCGCCATTGTCCAGCCCGCCGTTCCGTCATCGGCCCCTCCGGGTTCTCAGGTCATTTCGACGCCGTTGTGAAGCTCCCGTTTACGTCGTCGTCGTCGTCGTCGTCGCCGGGACACACAATTAGGTTAACTGTACACACGAGCGGCGGATGAATAATTGAACGTACGCATGTTTTATTCAACCGCAACGTTCCCGTTTGTCGAGCGCATGAGAAACCGCGCTAATTACGTGCTCATCAACCGCTTCGCCGGCTGCTCCCCCCCTTTTCCGCCTCTTTCGTCAATTGACTATGTTCGTCAGTTTGGTTTCTTTATTCTTTTCAATAAACTATATGTACTTAGGTCTAAAATCATTGAGTTGATATTACTCATGTGTTAATTGCTCAAGTATGTCCTCGGATGTCATTACATATGTATATACAGCCAGCAGTTAATGTTTTCCCCCAGTCTCCTGGCTCCATAGTATCGTTTTTAGCATTGATGCTTTGTGACGTTATGTGTTTTGAGCAAATCTTTCCCGTTAGCATTCCACAATTTCATTCCAAATCTCTTTCTCAGCTGTAATTTACGCATAGTGACTCATTACTCTCTCTCCTCCCTTTTTGGAATTCCCCTAGGCTGCTCCGGCTTTGTGTCGAGAAGATGCTCCGGCTATGGTGTGATTACAGATAAGTACTTACTCTAAGTATTACTGTAGTATTACCCTTATTTAATGCAGTCGTTTGCTGGACACCTCATGGATAAAGGGTTTTCTTTATTCTAATTTACATTCAACGTGGGGGCTCTACATTCCGTGTTGTAATCAGACTGGAATGTACACCCACACCGTGCGGTGCCTTCCCTGAGGAAGAGCAAAACACACACGGTGGCTCTGGGGTCAATAGACACACAACCACACACCACACAGCTAGAGACACACACCACCAGACACAAAACACCACACTTGGGGGCGAACTCACACATCAGTGGAAACACACGCCACCCAACAGCAGCCACAACCGCTGACACATACATCACACACACACCTCAACAACAGCAGGTAATTCTCTCACACACTCACCACAATAATGTGTTGGCTCGCAAAAATGTCTATAGATTCGCGTCCAGCTCGTTACATAAAGACGAACCCTCACTTTTGTGCTTTTTTGGATTCAGGAGTTTCGGGTGCGGGTGGCACACCAGCACGACGCCTTATCCTAGTCGCGCGATGCAGCACTCGCGTGCTGACACACTCCGATCACCCACACACAGGAGCCACATCTTACCTTCCTCACAGGCTGGATCGCCCAGGACTCACCCCGGACGCAGACGACGCAACCTCTGACTGGCAGTCACCCAGCCACACACGGTCCCACACTGCACTTTTCACGCCTGCCCCGCCTCACACGCACCACACCACACTACACGTTACACTACACACACACCAACACACACTCACCACACGCCCACGAGCAGAAGACATTCACACCACACTAGCGGCAAGGCGACTCATCTGCCCAACATGGAGCAGCACCGTATGCCATCGAAGACACCACTCACATACAGACCACATACGCGCAACTTCCAAGCACGACCGCTCGAACGTCGTCTCCCGAGGTGAACCCTCCGCTTCAAGCGTACCCGACCGGCCCTTCAGACAGAGACCAGGAGCACCTCCTCATAGCAGGACGGCAATAAGCTCGCGGGCTCTCCGCTCAGAGGCAGCGATACATGCACCCACCTGAAGCAGACCAGACCCCCTAAAGCATGTGGTTCTTCAGGGTTTCTGTTTGGGGCGTAAACTGTGTTCTGGCTGGGGTTCTGGGTGGTCACTGAAAGGCGTTCTGTTGGCACGTCGGTACATAACTTTAGTGGTTCTGCAGGGGTTGCCTTGGATGTGGCGTTTACTTGTGGTCTTGCTGCATAGGGTTCTGGCGGTCCGGTAACTAGGGTTTTGTGGTGACTAGCTGTTTTGGCAGAGCGTTGCTCGAGTTTGCGTCGGATTGTTATACTGTGGTGTCTCGCTTGGTAACGTGCTGTGTAGGTTTGGTGTAAGCTGGCCTTGGAACTGGTGGAAAGGGGGAGTCTCTAGATCCAGCCTGAAATAGGGATTCATAGTATAGTGGTTATTACTTGTCGTGTTCTTCCTCCGTTCCACCGCTCAAAACTTGGTGCGCTGGTCTGAGTGGTTCTGTGTGTGGCGTTGGCGTAGTGTGTTCTCAGGGTGACTCTCTTGGGTTTACTGTTGGTTGTCTGGTGTTGGCGTAACTTGTGGTTGCTGCAGGGTTCTCGTGTTGGTAAACTTGTGGTGTTCTATGTCGGGGTCTAACTGTTGGTTTGCTGTCAAGGGTTGCGCTGTTTGGTACTGTGGGTTCTTGCAGCGGTTCTGTTGGTAAACTGTAGGTCTGTGCAGCGCGGTTCTGCTTGGATAACTGTGGTTCTGTTGCGATACACTGTGGTTCTTGCAGGGTTCTGTTTTGGCGTTAACTAGGGCGTTCTGGTGGATAACTTAGGTTCTGCAGGGTTTCTGTTGTGGTAACTGTGCGTTCTGCAGGGTTCCTGTTTGGCTAACTGTGGATTTCTGCAGGGTTCTGTTGGTATTAACTGTGGTTCTGTTGGTTAACTGTGGGTTACATAGACTAGAGGTTCTGTTGTGAACGTAGCTGGTTCTACGCTGGGCTGTGTCGTCGGTTTTGGGTACACTTTTGGGTTCTTGCATTGTGGGTTATGGTCTGGCTCTACTTAGTGTGTCTCGATTCTTTGGGGCTAACATATCGTCGAGGACTTTGACGGAAGGGCTCTATCTCATGTGTGTGCTCCTGTCGCTGGGTCATGATGGGTACGGGATAATCTGAGTCTCTATAGTGCACGGTTGTTGCGTGCTTACAGAGCTACTGTCGGTTCTGTTGGTGTCGTGACAGAGCGCGGATATAGTTTACACACAACGACGTCAATGAGCAAGTTGGCCGTTCGTAGAAAGAATAATAGAGGTCCTGAATTACAACAGCCGCAGGAACGCGAACGACCTCCGCCCCGTACGCAAGACCTGATTCCTCTCTCATGAGGGTAGGTCACTGTGGCGCTACACATCCTCAGTGTCTATCGAGTAGTGAGTCGGGGTGATCCTTGCACTTCTCTCACGCTCGTTTGTTAGTTCGGTGTATGGAGCGAAATTTAGGTTTCTGGTATATTGGTGGTATTCTCGCGTATGAAGATATATTCAGGTAGTAGAACGCGTGTCGATGCTATATTGTGAAGTCTCTAATCCTATGCCTCGTGTAGTTATGTTTAGTAAAGGTTGTTCATCATTCAGGGATAATGTGCCATGTCTTAGCGAACATGGGCAGCTAGGCATCCTCGGGATTCTGCTATGGCTACGTTCTTCTTAGGGGGGTCCAACATGATGGGTGTTCTTGCTGCCGCAGAGGGACTTGCTCCTGGCCACCCAGGTGGGGCCTGCTCACCTCCACCTCCAAGCATATGCTTCCTTCGAAGAACGCCGTGTCGTCACCATTCGCATCGTACAGAAGCGACTTCAGGAATGACCGACACTGTTGAGGTGTGAGGTCTGCACTTCCGCGAGGGACACGTGCAGAGGTGGGTACTGCTCATCCCAGTGGACCGTCTTGTGAGGGGGGGTCTGCATTACCCGCGTAACTCAGTAGAATAGATATGTGGGTGTGTCAGTTGCGCTGTCAATGTCTCCAAGTGAAGCCTCAAGTGTGAAGAGGTATTGCGCCTTTGATGTGCTCCCTCCATGCTAACGGCTCAGTGAGGGTGGGGGGTCTGCATCCAGAACCAGTGGGGGTGGGGTCTGCCACTCCCAGAACCAGTGAGGGTATTGGGGGTCTGCATGGCCCAGGGAACCAGTCAGGGGGGGTGCTGCATCCCAGAATTCCTGGTGTGAGGGTGGTGGGGTTGTTGTCATGGCATCCTCAGAAACTCAGTGGGGGCGGTGGGTCTGGCATCCCAGCCTTATGGAGGGGGGTCTGTTATTCCAGAACCAATGTAGAGCGGGGGAGTGGGGTCTGCACTCCCAGAACCAGTGAGGTCCTGGGGGGGTCTTGCTCAATCCGCGAGAAACCAGTGGGCGGGGGGTAACCCACCAGTCTGTTTGCATTCTCCTCAGGAACTAATGGGAGTAGAATAAGGTGTCATCTTATTAATAAATATGTAGAGTTCACTCAAACAGTATCTATTCACCAAATATTAGTAAGGACGACGATTGTTATTAATAATATATAATAATTAATGGACAATAATTAATTATTATATTTACAAAAAATAATAATAATCAACAGACCTGAAATTCAGTGTTTGACTGAGTCTGCTGGGTGTATGATTGTCTTTTATTAGTGAGACCCCGTAGTGTTATTGTGTGTGTGTTGTGTTGTGTGTTGTGTGTGTGTGTGTGTGTGGTGTGTGTTGTGTTGTGTGTGTGTTGTGTGTTGTGTGTGCTTCGTGTGTTGTGGTGTGTGTGTGTGTGTGTGTGTGTGCTGTGTGTGGAGAGGTAATCCTGAGCTCTGAAAAGGGCTCTCTGGAAGCCAAGGGTTCTGCTGGCTTTGTGTGCGTCTGTATTCCTCACAACAGACCCACTGCTGGCATTCACACCAATTGCCTCTCATTGAGTGAAAGCGTGAGGCGACATTTAAAAGAAACGTTCTCCTGATGAAAAGAGCTCAGCGCTTAGGCAGGAGGTTGTGTTGTGTGTGTTGTGTGTGTGCCGTTCGGTGTGTGTGTGTGTTGTGTGCCTGTTGCAGAACTGTGTGCTCGTGTGCCGGTCAATTTGTTGAAAAAATGTCAAGTAGTTAGTAGACTAGTGTTGTGACGTGCCTCTTTTATTACAAGGTTATTTTACCATCGATGTCTAGATACTCTCTTTTGTGTTGCATGTGTAGAACGGTCGAGAGAGTCGGCATCTTTGTGTTCGCTTCTCGCAATGTTACACCGCCTTGCAGTGTCGTGCTGTCTAGTTATGTTGTGTCGCTCGCTCGCTGTTGGTGATAGATGTGTTGTGATAACGCTGTGTGTTGTACGCGTAGTGCAGATAGAGTGGTGATGCTAGCTGTGGTGTGCTCGCTGAACATCGAGGTTAGTGTGTCACCGGTGTGTCAGGCTTGGGCGAGCAGCAGTTGTTTTGACTTGTGAAACATCGATTGACTTCCAATCCAGCTAACACGGACCACTCTGGTGCAGTTCTCTCCAAACGTGCTTATCGTGCGTACCGTTTAGCTTGACGTTCATGCTTCAACGAGATCTTATTCGTGTGGGAACGACAGTATCCAGAACAGTGACTTCAAGGCAGCTTCCGCATTAATAACCGATCTGCACAATTAGGACTGAGAATAGGCTGAAGGTGTAACTAGATCTATTAAGCATGGACATCAACTCAGGGAATAATGTCGGAACTGTACAATAATAACTATGACATAGAAATGGTGAACAATATAACATGACAAATAGGGAAATGCGTGACTTACAGAAGTATGTACAGGCAATAGTTACAGCTAGTTCTAATTAGGAAATGGGCGTAAATTAATATGAAACTTTAGATAATATATGACATGTTTATGACTATCTAAATAGCTAGAGCCAGATCTGGTTTAAGGGTAAGTTTAAGGTTTAGGGTTAGTGATAACAATATAACATCGAGCAAATAGAGATATATGGAGGGTTTCAAGTGGGTGATATCGCGAGAGATTATATACGATTGATCGTAAGGCGAAGATGTGCTTTGAAAGTGTTATCCTATCGGACTACCCCTTGTCATATCCGTGTTTAATTGAAAATAATGGAAATTGGCGCTAGAAGGGTCGGTACCCACTCTCGTTTATAATAATGGACGCTTGGTGTTGACAGCTGCCGCCCATAGGGTCAGTGTAACCATATGTTGTTATGTATATGATCATCATTATATGCAAAAATAGTTGAACGATTTCTGGGTGATCTTCTTCGACCCCTGTTCGTTTAATGTAACCAACTATAACATGACTAATAGAAATGGTGTAAAAACAATATTAACAGTGTAGACAATAGATGAATGAGTAGTGCTTTAATGCTTAGTGTACTTATCACATAAACGATTCATGTAACAAGTTATAGACATGGACAATAGAAATGGGTTTTTTTACTGTCTGCTACACTGTAACAATATCAACATCGACAATAGAAATGGGGCTGATGGCCTAAGCCCCTTTCCATCTCGCAGTGAGAGAGATAGAGAAAGCAATAGTGGGTATGATAGCGCTGTGATGCGAATGTGGTACCTGGTGTCGGTAACCGGGAGATTTGGTGGGTTCAGTCAATTTCCTCGCCGTCTCCCTCAGACGCTGAGGCGTCCTCCTTGTTTCATGGATTTCAGGCAAAAACCCTTCGCTTGCGCCGGCTGTAAACTAACTATAACATGACAAGTAGACATGCCACTGTTACCGCCGCATCTCAGCGCTCAAATAAACGTGCTTAGCAGCAGCTCTCCACGCAGCCCGAGGGGCTGCCAAGCTCGTTCCTTGTCCCGCGGATGCCCTGCGCTGTCAATCGTTGACCATGTGGAGTGCATGATATAATGCATTATCCTCGCGCTTGCCTGGTGTAAGACCTAAGACGGGCTTTTTATATCACTCCTTTCCAAAGTTAATGAGAAATCGGGCGCAGGTTAAATCAACTTATTAAAGTGTAACACAAGATATCACAATATGGATGGATTTAACTGCTTCAATTCCCGCGTCGCTGCTCCGTACATATCGCTGGACTCACTATTATCTCGAATGACCGTTTTTTTTTCTTGTTTTCCGTGGCTTGTTTAAATATCCTGCGCG
>PIJE02002912.1:0-11061 GCA_002895965.2 Coryphaenoides rupestris | reverse complement strand
GGTCTCAGTATTGTGACAAAGAAAAGTTGATGTCCAGAATATGACAGGGAAGTGGTTGTAAACACCAGCATAGGATTAATAATGCATGGTGCTTCTCGCAGCAATCAGAAAGTGTGTGTGTGTGTGTGTGTGTGTGTGTGTGTGTGTGATGTGTGTGTGTGTGTGGTGTGTGTGTGTGTGTGTGTGTGTGTGTGTGTGTGTGTGTGTGTGTGTGACTGTGCATATCAGGACTCAGCGGACATGAAGTGGGGTGGACAAGACCCTCCCTCATGTGTCTCGCGACATCGGAGCTACTTTCTCGCGAGACCAGGGCCACATCGCTGACATTAAACATGAAGAGTAATTATAGCATTTAGAGGAACTTTGGGGAATTTTTCAACCTTGTCTCTATTTATCCGCATTAGGGATGGAGTGAGGGGAAAAAAAAAGCCTGCAGTTGTTGCAGATGATCTCCGGGTCTCTGGGGCGTGGCTTAGCGTAGATGCAGAATCTTACTCCAACTGCGTGGCTTGACGGAGGCGACGGATGATATAAAAGCCACATGAAAAGTGGCAACGGTCTCCCTTTTAGCGCTTACATTAAATGAACATTAAATGCATTAAAACATTAAATACAGTTGATACTGCGCATGAAGAGCGCTAATTCACAATTCGTTTTTCTAACGTACACAATATTCTTCTTTTTGTACGTTTCTTATTACATTTCTACATAGGCCTGTGTTACTCTTCATGCGTCAATGAATCACTTCGCCTGAGAAGAATTAATCAAAAGCTGATTTCTTTAATGTGCTCTCGTTATTCATGTAATCAAAATAAACAATCAAAATAAAATGGCCTCAGAAATACAGTAAATCAATCTAGCGACAACTGATCATGTAATTAACATTCAACCTGAAATGGCCCGATGTGTAATTACATCGAGAAACAACCGGTCATGTTATTGACTTTCAACAGAACTCTCAGCACGTCTCCTCTAAACCGTACACACATATTTACATTTAGGGCATTTGGCAGACGAATTTATCCAAAGCAACTTACAATAAGTACATTGGTTGAAAGAGAGACAGCAATCTATCGCTGTGGTACATGAAGATACGAATATCGCCACCGCTTGTGGTTTTAACTGCATCCAAAATGGGTTCCAAATATATTTCTTGCGGAGAGCTTCGACTCTTCTTTCTTCTCGTTGTTGTCAGACATTCGTCTTTTTCGGGACGGACAAAACTAGGTTCTCCTTCACCTTATCACCCAGTCGCTGTACCACTGTTCCTCAGGGACCGCTAGCAAGCAGGCTATCGCTGTTTCAGAATCAGTGAATGGCTTCTTTCATGCGGCATTACGGCCTCTTTTGTTCCACACGGGGACCCGGGGCCATTATAGCTCCCGTCTGTTGGTAATTCACGGAGAGGCTCTGCGCTTTGATTGGACGAGCGTCCGAACGCGTCGGATGTGTTCCATTGATGTTTCCAGTGATATGTTGACGCGGCGCCCGCTCGGATTGTACTCCTTTGTTCGCCCGTGATAGACTGGGTTCAGATCAGAGAACGTACCGTATGGGCTTCGGTCCCACAGTTGCTAAATAGGTATCTCACAGCGCACTCCATTTTACGCCGTCGACCTTTTGGCCTTGTCGACGTGAACAACAACATCTTTTTGCAACCGCGGAGACGGATGTTGGCACAGAAGCACGTGCAGGGTCATGGACAGGTCACAGAGGGCGGGACAAAGTGGATAAAACGATTTCCTATTGGAGGGAATTGAACTGGCTCTCGTTCTTTGCTCAGATGTCGCTTTCTTTGTGGGGGGGGCGGGAAATTGATTCTTCTGATTTTGCGGGGCAGGATCAAAATGAGCCACGGGTGCCAGATGTGGCCGAGTATTGAAAAAAGGCCTGCGGTACGTCCTCCAGATACTGTTTATGTGAGAATACAGAAAAGACAACCTCGTGAATTTCAATGTGCTCTTCTGCCGTCGACGCACCTTGAGGTTTTGCAGACCGCAGGAGACGTCGCCGGAGCAGCGTTCCCTCGGCCGTGTCCTGCAAGACGGTCAACGGTAGACTGAAGTGACGGCGGGAATGAACAACTGTAAAATCATCCGGGCGCTGCGTCGAAAACAACACCAAAAAGGATAAATGGAGATAAGTGGAGAGGAGCGTTGTTAGACACACTGCTCTCTCCCACATCATTACATGCATGATACGTCCTCCCCAGGGCAACGTTATATCTAAAATAATAATAAATATAATAATAGCACAATTACATCGGCGTAGAGGGTGCTCGAGATGATAGATGCGTTAGTTCTGTAATCTCACGTGCAGTGTACCATAAGACGTCTTACGGCTATTAGTCTTGGAAACCGTAAAAAGAAACGTGGTTAGCGTTCAAAAAAAAAAAAAAAGTACTCGTCCCCTCTTGAATATTTATGAGATCTCCGTGTTGCTGAGCCAATGTTGTTTGCCCAAATGCTACTTTGATAGCTTTGAAAGCCATCCGCCAGCATCGGATATTTTGGTCGAACCCTGCAGTGAGAGACTCATCGCTAGATCTGAATTTTTTTATTTTAAAAGCTTGTGGAATAATAAAAGGCAACCAACACCCTAATGTCATATCTACGCCTTATTAAGGGAGGTTAAGGTGCCGCACCCACAGTCTACCTGGACGTAGGTATCCTTGCGCAAGATGTCCGAACCTTTCACCTGCTCCTTAATTGCGTACGCGTCTCATAAGCGTCGTAGCGGAAGCACACAGGTGCATTCACTTGAGACAACCCGAGCTGCGGCAAAAAGTCAACATGATTTCAACTTTGACCCCCGACACGCCAACAACCAATAGATTTTCAGTCAAAAAAAGAAAAACACCGGGCGATTTTGTGTGTCTTCTGAACTTGCCGTGCCCCCCCAACACAACGTCCGGCCGAAGCGGCGCGACGGAAACCTGTTGCCGTCGCCTCAAGTTGAGTGCACCTTAACACCTGGCTTAGCTTCTGTCTGGCCCCTTCTCTTTTGAAAGCGTTCAGCCTCTGAGTTGTTGTTTGTGAGTCAGGGAGGAGGAAGGCCACCTGCGGTTCCGGATGACATAAATAAATAAAAAATAACTGGCGGACAATTACTCTGTCGATATCCATCCCCCCGCCCCCCCCCCCCCCGCTTTTCTTTTCCAGATTCGGCGGGCAGCTCTTGTTTGTCAGTGGTGTGTTAACCCCACCGCCATCAGCCACCGCCCAGAACACACTGCAGGGGGGGTGAGACAGAGAGACGAGAAACTCTCTCTCTCTCTTTGTCCGTGGCGGCCGCTGAAAAACACAGACACAGGATAAAGAGTCACTGTGCACCGACCGCCCGGCCCTTTTTTCCCCTGACTCGTGCGCGGGTTTTGTTTTCACACCGGAAACCTTGGCGGACATTTAAGTGAGTAAGTCTGAAGGAAGAAAAAACGCACATGTGAGTGGTTCCTGCGTCTCAATGGGACGCGCTACAGACCGCGCTCCTCTGTGTGTTTGAGACGGCTTCCGGACCAAATGGCGCTTTTAGGCTATTTATCGTGTAGGTTGCCGTGGGAACGGAACTCAACTCAACTCAACTCGCACGCGGTCGTCGGTGTCGACTGCGTGCGTGTCGTTGTATGCGTGGCCGGCAAAGCGATAGAAAGTTTTGGTGTTTTTTTTAAGTAAGACTAAAAGGTTTCGGAGGCAGCAGCCAGCTGGCCTGAGTTAAGCCTAAGTGGACGGCGCACTAAGTTTTATTTTTGGGGTGTTCTTTTGTTTGAATAGGTGCACATCAACAATGCAGGAGACATTGTCCACGGCTCTGTGTTCACGTTAAAGAGACTGTAGGTGATATAAGCTTCTGTTGAATATAAGTTTCAAACAGCTCCATATTCCGACAACCATCACGATATAGCGTTTCGGTCAGTAACATGGGTTTCCCCGTCCTCTTGCTCTGCTGGTAAACAGAAAACGCATTTCCTGGCATCCCGTTCCCTCGTCGTCCAATCACGAGAGAGAACTCCACCGAGAGGCGGTGTCCTTTTGTGTGTGTGTGTGTGTGCGCTCGGTTCACAGGCGGACAGCGGGATTCCGGCGTTGACTGACACCGGCGGAGCGGGCGAAGCTACCGGCGATTCCGACGCTCCCGGGAATGGATTACACAAACCGACATGCCAAAAAACCTTTGCTGAAGAGAGGAAAACTGCCGGGAAACAGGAGACAGGAGTCACGTAAGGTCATGGCGGTGAGGAGGGGAGGACCGCTAACTGCAAAATAAAAACGGGACAGGGAGTTAGCCCAAAAAAAAACGACGACGTCGGTTCCGGCACCTTTAAAGCTGGGGTTGACAGAGCCGGCTTAAACACCCGCGTGTTCGACGCCGCGGCGCATCTCTCTCAGACACTATCTGGACATACAGTATCTGAATACAAGATAAGACGGTATCTCTGTGAGGCAGCTTGCCGTCGTTTAACAGGAGAAATAAGAAACATGAAATGCTTCTACATCATAGAATACGTGTGTCGGAAGAGTGTCTTTTTTTTTGTCCAATTTTATCCTTTTTTGACTCGATTGAGGCACAGCAATTACTCAGGGACACCCGGGGACGTCTCAATCAAACGCTAAGAGGGACGCAACGCGATATTCCAGCGGGAGCGCTTCTGTCAAAACAATGACTCTGCCGCTTTTAACACACGGGGGGGGGGAAGCTTTTGGGGGACGGATCCAGGCTGCGCCGGGACTTACCCGCGGGAAAGTGACAAGCAAACGTCCTTCAGCGTTTGACGCCGGGCGGGTAGTTCTACGGCTTCATTCCGAGTCGGGCCGTTCACACGACCGAGCCATTGAGGTCCCGTGAACGCAAACCGGCCTCGCGACACGTTTTCCAATCAGGGGAACTATAGCCGAGCGCTGAGGTAATTGGGTTAAATAATAATAATAATAATAATTATAATTATAATCATAATAATAATAATTATAATTATAATAATAATTATTATAATTAACATTCTACATAGTTTAGATATTTGTTTTAATCACACTAAAGTGTGATCATAGCATCAATATCAATCAATTCCTGCGTCTGGTAACATGGGAGTGGAAGTAAGCGCAGCAGTAAGCAACAGTACGCGTGCGCTTTGCGCGTCTGGTGGTTCAGTCCACGCGCACGAAAGCGTCCGTCCGCGTCTGGTGTTCCGTGCGTAAGAAGTCTCGGATGTCAGTAGAATGAACGACTGATGCCACTTTTTCTTTTACTTTTACTTCCAATACTTTTACTTCCAATACATTTAATATCAAAAGCTTTTGATACTTAAGTACAGTAAATATCAGATACTTTAAGACTTTTACTCACCCACCGCACCCAGAGAGACAGACGGCTGCAATGAGCTCGCCAACTGGAAGACAAAAAGAGACATAAAGAGAGAGAGAGTGATAGCAAGATATATATATATACAGTATATATATATATATATATATATATATATACTGTATATAGCACTGTGTATAGTGTATGTCAGCGTGTGTTGTCACCAGCATGTGTACCCGGTGGTCCAGTGTGTTCATGTGTGTGTACAGTATATATATGTCAGTGTGTGTTAGTGTGTATGTGTTACCCGGTGGTCCAGTGTGTTCATGTGTGTGTACAGTATATATATGTCAGTGTGTGTTAGTGTGTACGTGTTACCCGGTGGTCCAGTGTGTTCATGTGTGTGTACAGTATATATATGTCAGTGTGTGTTAGTGTGTACGTGTTACCCGGTGGTCCAGTGTGTTCATGTGTGTGTACAGTATATATATATGTCAGTGTGTGTTAGTGTGTACGTGTTACCCGGTGGTCCAGTGTGTTCATGTGTGTGTACAGTATATATATATCAGTGTGTGTTAGTGTGTATGTGTTACCCGGTGGTCCAGTGTGTTCATGTGTGTGTACAGTATATATATATCAGTGTGTGTTAGTGTGTATGTGTTACCCGGTGGTCCAGTGTGTTCATGTGTGTGTACAGTATATATATGTCAGTGTGTGTTAGTGTGTATGTGTTACCCGGTGGTCCAGTGTGTTCATGTGTGTGTACAGTATATATATATCAGTGTGTGTTAGTGTGTACGTGTTACCCGGTGGTCCAGTGTGTTCATGTGTGTGTACAGTATATATATGTCAGTGTGTGTTAGTGTGTATGTGTTACCCGGTGGTCCAGTGTGTTCATGTGTGTGTACAGTATATATATGTCAGTGTGTGTTAGTGTGTACGTGTTACCCGGTGGTCCAGTGTGTTCATGTGTGTGTACAGTATATATATATCAGTGTGTGTTAGTGTGTACGTGTTACCCGGTGGTCCAGTGTGTTCATGTGTGTGTACAGTATATATATGTCAGTGTGTGTTAGTGTGTACGTGTTACCCGGTGGTCCAGTGTGTTCATGTGTGTGTACAGTATATATATGTCAGTGTGTGTTAGTGTGTATGTGTTACCCGGTGGTCCAGTGTGTTCATGTGTGTGTACAGTATATATATATCAGTGTGTGTTAGTGTGTACGTGTTACCCGGTGGTCCAGTGTGTTCATGTGTGTGTACAGTATATATCTCCGCCAGCCCATCCTGCAAACGAGACACTTCCTGTCTAAGGCCCGCCCTCTCCTCCTGCCAGTCAATCAGCAGTGTTGTGTCCATCCTAGTAGAAGAAGGCCATGTTGTCATATTTTACTATATCATATCATGGAGGTAGGTAGGGTCTGACTAGTGTGTTTGGAGGTAGGTAGGGTCTGACTAGTGTTTGGAGGTAGGTAGGGTCTGACTAGTGTTTGGAGGTAGGTAGGGTCTGACTAGTGTGTTTGGAGGTAGGTAGGGTCTGACTAGTGTGTTTGGAGGTAGGTAGGGTCTGACTAGTGTGTTTGGAGGTAGGTAGGGTCTGACTAGTGTTTGGAGGTAGGTAGGGTCTGACTAGTGTTTGGAGGTAGGTAGGGTCTGACTAGTGTTTGGAGGTAGGTAGGGTCTGACTAGTGTTTGGAGGTAGGTAGGGTCTGACTAGTGTTTGGGAGGTAGGTAGGGTCTGACTAGTGTTGGGAGGTAGGTAGTGTTGACTGTGTGGAGGTAGGTAAGGGTCTGACTAGTGTGTTTGGAGGTAGGTAGGGTCTGACTAGTGTGTTTGGAGGTAGGTAGGGTCTGACTAGTGTTTGGGAGGTAGGTAGGGTTCTGACTAAGTGTTTGGAGGTAGGTAGGGTCTGACTAGTGTTTGGAGGTAGGTAGGGTCTGACTAGTGTGGTTTGGAGGTAGGTAGGGTCTGACTAGTGTGTTTGGAGGTAGGTAGGGTCTGACTAGTGTTTGGAGGTAGGTAGGGTCTGACTAGTGTGTTTGGAGGTAGGTAGGGTCTGACTAGTGTTTGGAGGTAGGTAGGGTCTGACTAGTGTTTGGAGGTAGGTAGGGTCTGACTAGTGTTTGGAGGTAGGTAGGGTCTGACTAGTGTGTTTGGAGGTAGGTAGGGTCTGACTAGTGTTTGGAGGTAGGTAGGGTCTGACTAGTGTGTTTGGAGGTAGGTAGGGTCTGACTAGTGTGTTTGGAGGTAGGTAGGGTCTGACTAGTGTGTTTGGAGGTAGGTAGGGTCTGACTAGTGTTTGGAGGTAGGTAGGGTCTGACTAGTGTTTTGGAGGTAGGTAGGGTCTGACTAGTGTTTTTGGAGGTAGGTAGGGTCTGACTAGTGTTTGGAGGTAGGTAGGGTCTGACTAGTGTTTGGAGGTAGGTAGGGTCTGACTAGTGTGTTTGGAGGTAGGTAGGGTCTGACTAGTGTTTGGAGGTAGGTAGGGTCTGACTAGTGTTTGGAGGTAGGTAGGGTCTGACTAGTGTTTGGAGGTAGGTAGGGTCTGACTAGTGTGTTTGGAGGTAGGTAGGGTCTGACTAGTGTTTGGAGGTAGGTAGGGTCTGACTAGTGTGTTTGGAGGTAGGTAGGGTCTGACTAGTGTGTTTGGAGGTAGGTAGGGTCTGACTAGTGTGTTTGGAGGTAGGTAGGGTCTGACTAGTGTGTTTGGAGGTAGGTAGGGTCTGACTAGTGTTTGGAGGTAGGTAGGGTCTGACTAGTGTGTTTGGAGGTAGGTAGGGTCTGACTAGTGTTTGGAGGTAGGTAGGGTCTGACTAGTGTTTGGAGGTAGGTAGGGTCTGACTAGTGTTTGGAGGTAGGTAGGGTCTGACTAGTGTGTTTGGAGGTAGGTAGGGTCTGACTAGTGTTTGGAGGTAGGTAGGGTCTGACTAGTGTTTGGAGGTAGGTAGGGTCTGACTAGTGTTTGGAGGTAGGTAGGGTCTGACTAGTGTTTGGAGGTAGGTAGGGTCTGACTAGTGTTTGGAGGTAGGTAGGGTCTGACTAGTGTTTGGAGGTAGGTAGGGTCTGACTAGTGTGTTTGGAGGTAGGTAGGGTCTGACTAGTGTTTGGAGGTAGGTAGGGTCTGACTAGTGTGTTTGGAGGTAGGTAGGGTCTGACTAGTGTTTGGAGGTAGGTAGGGTCTGACTAGTGTGTTTGGAGGTAGGTAGGGTCTGACTAGTGTTTGGAGGTAGGTAGGGTCTGACTAGTGTGTTTGGAGGTAGGTAGGGTCTGACTAGTGTTTGGAGGTAGGTAGGGTCTGACTAGTGTTTGGAGGTAGGTAGGGTCTGACTAGTGTGTTTGGAGGTAGGTAGGGTCTGACTAGTGTTTGGAGGTAGGTAGGGTCTGACTAGTGTGTTTGGAGGTAGGTAGGGTCTGACTAGTGTTTGGAGGTAGGTAGGGTCTGACTAGTGTTTGGAGGTAGGTAGGGTCTGACTAGTGTGTTTGGAGGTAGGTAGGGTCTGACTAGTGTGTTTGGAGGTAGGTAGGGTCTGACTAGTGTTTGGAGGTAGGTAGGGTCTGACTAGTGTGTTTGGAGGTAGGTAGGGTCTGACTAGTGTTTGGAGGTAGGTAGGGTCTGACTAGTGTTTGGAGGTAGGTAGGGTCTGACTAGTGTGTTTGGAGGTAGGTAGGGTCTGACTAGTGTTTGGAGGTAGGTAGGGTCTGACTAGTGTGTTTGGAGGTAGGTAGGGTCTGACTAGTGTTTTGGAGGTAGGTAGGGTCTGACTAGTGTTTGGAGGTAGGTAGGGTCTGACTAGTGTGTTGGAGGTAGGTAGGGTCTGACTAGTGTTTTGGAGGTAGGTAGGGTCCTGACTAGTGTTTGGAGGTAGGTAGGGTCTGACTAGTGTTTGGAGGTAGGTAGGGTCTGACTAGTGTTTTGGAGGTAGGTAGGGTCTGACTAGTTGTGTTGGAGGTAGGTAGGGTCTGACTAGTGTTTGGAGGTAGGTAGGGTCTGACTAGTGTTTGGAGGTAGGTAGGGTCTGGACTAGTGTGTTTGGAGGTAGGTAGGGTCTGACTAGTGTTTGGAGGTAGGTAGGGTCTGACTAGTGTTGGAGGTAGGTAGGGTCTGACTAGTGTGTTTGGAGGTAGGTAGGGTCTGACTAGTGTGTTTGGAGGTAGGTAGGGTCTGACTAGTGTTTGGAGGTAGGTAGGGTCTGACTAGTGTGTTTGGAGGTAGGTAGGGTCTGACTAGTGTTTGGAGGTAGGTAGGGTCTGACTAGTGTTTGGAGGTAGATAGGGTCTGACTAGTGTTTGGAGGTAGGTAGGGTCTGACTAGTGTGTTTGGAGTAGGTGGTCTGACTAGTGTTTGGAGGTAGTAGGGTCTGACTAGTGTTTGGAGGTAGGTAGGGTCTGACTAGTTGTTTGGAGGTAGATAGGGTCTGACTAGTGTTTTGCGAGGTAGGATAGGGTCTGACTAGTGTTTGGAGGTAGGTAGGGTCTTACTAGTGTGTTTGGAGGTGGTAGGGACTGACTTATGGTTTGATAGGGTAGGGTTGACAGTGTTTTGGAGGTAGTAGGGTCTGCACTAGTGTTTGGAGGTAGCGTAGGGTCCTGACTTAGTGTTTGGAAGGTAGGTAGGGACTGACTAGTGTTTGGAGGTAGGTAGGGTCTGGCTAGTGTGTTTGGAGGAGGTAGGGTCTTACTAGTGTGTATTGGAGGTAGGTAGGGTCTGACTAAGTGTTTGGAGATAGGTAGGGTCTGACTAACGTGTTTGAGGTAGGTAGGGTCTGACTAGTGTTTGGGAGGTAGTGTAGGGTCTGACTAGTGTGTTTGGAGGTAGGTAGGGTCTGAACTAGTGGTGTTTGAGGTAGGTAGGGTGTCTGACTAGTGTTTGGAGGTAGGTAGGGTCTGACTAGTGTGTTTGGAGGTAGGTAGGGTCTGACTAGTGTTTGGAGGTAGGTAGGGTCTGACTAGTGTTTGGAGGTAGGTAGGGTCTGACTAGTGTTTGGAGGTAGGTAGGGTCTGACTAGTGTTTTGGAGGTAGGTAGGGTCTGACTAGTGTTTGGAGGTAGGTAGGGTCTGACTAGTGTGTTTGGAGGTAGGTAGGGTCTGACTAGTGTTTGGAGGTAGGTAGGGTCTGACTAGTGTTTGGAGGTAGGTAGGGTCTGACTAGTGTGTTGGAGGTAGGTAGGGTCTGACTAGTGGTTTTGGAGGTAGGTAGGGTCTGACTAGTGTTTGGAGGTAGTAGGCGTTCTGACTAGTGTTTGGAGGTAGGTAGGTCTGACTAGTGTGTTTGGAGGTAGGTAGGGTCTGACTAGTGTTTTGGAGTTAGGTAGGGTCTTGACTAGTGGTTTGGAGGTAGGGTAGGGTCTGACTAGTTGGGGTAGGTAGGGTCTGGAAGGTTGGAGGGGTAGGGTCTGACTAGTGTGTTTTGGAGGTAGGCTAGGGTCCTTGACCTAGTGTTTGGAGGTAAGGTAGGAATCTGACTAGTGGTGTTTGGAGGGTAGTAGGGGTCTGACTAGTGTTTTGGAGTAGGTAAGGGTTCTGACTAGTGTTTGGAGGTAGGTAGGGTCTGACTAGTGGTTGTTGGAGGTAGGTAGGGTCTGACTAGTGTGTTTTGGAGTAGGTAGGGTCTGACAGTGTGTTTGGAGGTAGAATAGGGTCTGAACTAGTGTGTATTCATATCAATATCATGTATGTATGTAACAGGCGGACAGTGAAATAAAGTAATACATTTTAAAAACGTTGATAAAGTGTCAAAGTATACTGACTTAAAACAGTATAAAGTGCTA
>PIJE02002911.1:35000-40000 GCA_002895965.2 Coryphaenoides rupestris | reverse complement strand
CTACAGATAACTACAGTACACAACGCAGTGATTCAAGCAGTATGCAAGCGACGTGGTTTTTTAGCGCTAGCAGCGTGCATAGCAACCTCAGTGTTTAAAAAAACGTTGCGTCGACCCAACAAACTAAACATCATATGCAAGATAAGAGAAGAGATAAGATAAGAGAAGATAAGATAAGATAAGAACATTCACAGAAGGAAGACTATGAAAACAAAATGCATATTTCTCACGAGACGCTTTTTCAAAGTGCTTTTCCTGCCAAAACTATCGTAAAAAACATTGCGTTTTCCAGGCAGAAACTTGACAATCACGTGAAAGTTGTGCTATTTGTACGTAAACTTGAAGAGACGGGGTCGTATTCACAGACTTCTTCTCCGGCTGTCAACTGCATTTAATCCACACGACTGGAAATGACGGTAAAAGGACAGCGACCGTCACAATAAACTTCCATTTCATCCCCGGGTTGAGAAGGGATAACGTGTAAAGACATTTGACAAAACAGAGTTATGAGCATAAAAGTCATGTAAAGAAATTACCACGGAATGAGCGATAGTGATTAGAGGCCCCTTGATGAAGTGGGCAGTCGTGGAATGTACACAGTATATACTGTATATATATAATTTCTTTCAGTATTTTCATTAGTAAAATGTTTGGCGTTTGCAATATGTCAATATGTCAATATCTACGGCTGTAATACTCAATGTAATACAGTCGTATAGATTCATCTGCGCCAAAAAACATAAACACGACAAACACAGAGACGGTCTCCATCTTGAATTAGCTTCCGAGGGTACGGCTGCCACTCCGTACACTCGGCCCCCGGCCCGCTCTCTCCTCCATCGCTCTGGCGTCTAACCTCAGAGCTCTCCTCAAAACGGATTCATCTCTCCCTCCATCTTCCCCTTCACCCCTCTCAATCTGTCTCCCCGCCTCGACCGTCGCCGGCCTTCCCCCCAACGCCGGTCGCCGGGGCGCCGCTCTCACACAAAAACTTTATGTGAAATTGCGTCGAGCGCCGATCGGTGAATCACCATCAAGTCACATCACGGAGAGAGGGTTATTTCATCCGATTTATTCCCATGCAAAAAGAAAGAAAAGAAAACCTCAAACTCAATTGAAATTCACGTCTCAGATGATCAATGTGCTTCGCCTGCCGCTAACCACGCTGCGGATATGAAATCAAATCAGCGTCAATGAGAGACTTTGAACGGAGGCTTTGAATTGAGCTCGGAGTGCGGAGTGCAGAGTCAAACGGATCGCGTCGTTCATCCAGAATGCCCCCGTTTTTTTCGGGTTTCATCTCGGCCATGTTTTCTGGGGATTTTTATCACAAGACGTCAGTTGTGGTTACATTGAAATATTTCAGTAAAAAAAAAAGGAGACTTCTGTTAATAAGATGAACAGCAGTCAGCACCTCAAACTCAACGCCAAATTCCAGTGGTCTATAGTCCGCTATGCTGTTACGTTGGGTTGTTATGTATTTGCTTGTCTACCAAGTTCTAAATCATGATCAAGATAATTCTTACATTTTTTATACTTTCCATTAAAACGGTTTTAAAATTGTTAACAGCGCTTAAGAACAGAGCAGGTTTTCAAGCGTTCATAGTCGCGAGGCTAATAGAACGAGTTTCAGGCGCCGTTCTGAGCTGCATCAACCAACGTCTAAGCACATACAATATGCTAAACAATGCTAAGCTAGTGCTCGGGTTCGCACAGTCCGTGTGAACTCTGAACAGGTGGGTCAGGTGAGTCTCTCTTGTGGGAGCCGGCGAGCGACTCGGCCGTCTCCTGACGTCCTCCTGAGCCGGGAGCTCGTTCCACCGCCGCGGAGCCGGAACAGCGAAGGAGTCGGGACTCGGCAGACACTTGTATTTTGTATTGTTAATACACGACGCTGTTTCGGGCGGGCGACTCCCCGTCCGAGCTAGCTGAGGCGATGCCGAGAGGCGACGTGAAAACACTGCAGAGACCACCGATTGGTCAGAGGGAAGTGAGTCGTCACGGCGCCGTCGTTTGCGTCATCGTCGCCCCAACATGGGGACAGCCTGCAGAAAAGCCGGCATTTCTAAAAAAGCCTCGCTGAGCGTGGCGGCCGCAACATTTAGAATCACAGGAGAAATGGAAAACCAAAATGAGCCGGGGAGGCGCTGACGTTTTCCTCTCTTTGGAGAATGAGCACCGGACACTCGACGAGAGAGTCCAGTCAAGCGCCTCGTTGAGCCGGTACCATGGAGTGGGAAAGCGGCGTAATATAATCATGCCGAGTCCATTGAGTCCAATCATTAATTCATCAACCCACTACATTTTGCAGTGGGTTGCTTAAATATGGCCGCCGTTATGTCAAATTAATGTGTGACAGAGTTCAAGATGGCCGCTCCCTAATTCCCTAATCCGACATCGGTGAAACCGTGGCCACTGCACACGCTCAGCAAAACCCGAAGGGGGGGGGGGGGGGGGGCGGCGGGACGACACATCGCTCCCGCTCATCCTCATCTCCTCTCATGGGGCTTCTCAAGGACTCTGGGAGCACGTTGCCTGCCAAGATCTCTCCAGACGAGCTTCCTCAGTTGGGTCTCTAAAGAGAGGAAGACGTCGTCTGCTGGTGTTTGGCTCGCACCGTCTTTTAGACTCAACAATACGGTCGTTAAGTGCCCACAGGTTCCCCCCCGACAGACTGGTAAGTGTCTGCAGTTCTTAACCCATCTATCTGTAACCGGTTATTACCTTTTGTTATGTGACCATGCGGTGCCATTTTGTTCCATATAACAGACGACATACTAGTTGTTGTCTTGAACCAAGCCTGGCCTGGCCTAGCCAAGCTTCAACCTGGACCAACACACACACACACACACACACACACACACACACACGCACACACACACACACACACACACACACACAGATTACGATACTGGCGCTGGCATTCTCTCTATGCCTGAGCCCAGAATACAGTGAGCTGATGGGGAACGGGAGAGAGTACCATAAACAGACTCAATAGATGTTTGTGTTTGGTTTTAAACGAGGTTATACGTCTTCCAACACAACAATCGACTCCATTTTGTCTCATGCGGGTACGTACGGGTATCATTGTCCTCGTCGTGTTAGTTGTATATTAATAGGGGCGACCATTCTGTCAGTATGTTTGCCAAATAATGGCCTATTTCTGTGCATTCTGTTGTAAAGGCGCATCTTTAGTCAGAGTCAACAGCATGTATCCGTGGCCCAGTGAGCCACACACACCTCGTAAAGTAGGAACTCACTGAAGGCAGCTTACTGTACATCAATAGAGATCAATAGAGATCAATAGAGATCAATAGAATGAACGGCTGCAGCCCGGTACTCCGCGCACCAAAAGCCATGCTAACTCAACCACTACATCGCTGAGCTCAGTGGACACCGGGCACATTTATTTTGGGACGGATGAAGTATTGATTCTGGATCTGGGAAGTGGGTCAGAAAGATAGAGCATGCTTATACAGTGTGTTCCATATTACACCCCTTTGCCTTTTTGAGCGTATTCTACTCATGTTGGCCTCAAGTAAAGGCGGCGACTTACGCTGCGTTCCGTTTGTACTTGGAAGTCGGAAATTGAAACTGGAATGCACCCTGAAGTCGGAACTTCGTTCTATTTGTGTCTCATTAAAACCAAGTCAGTACACACACAGTACTGTCCCACTGGTTGCTGTGGTCGTTACAGCGAGAGCAAACCCAAGAACACAACTAAAGTTTTCCCGGAGGCGTCCGTCTTGGTTTTTTTCCGACTCGTCGTAACCGGAACGCGGTCGAACGTCGGGTGTGACGTCATTCCCGGCTCCGACTTCCCACTTCCGAGGCAAATGGAACCGCGGCGTTAAGGCCGATCCATACTCCGCGAGAAGCGAGAACTTTGTAGCGGGAACTTTTTTCGGCGACGAGAACAAAACAACGTCGTTTTGTTCTCGCAGCCCTCGCAGTCACATCCCCCTTAATGGACCTGGATGGGTTACAATATTGAACATCGTGTTTACTGTACATTACTGTGGAGAGGCTGCGGCGCCGTCTGGATGGATTGATTTTCAATTCATACCTTCTGGTATTTTAAAATTAAAAATAAAAGTAAAAAATCAATGTGACAATTTTCGACAACTAGAAGCTGAAGCGGCACAACGTTGGCTGCTGTTCTAAATTGAGCTCGTTCTATAATTATGCCGTCGCTACGGAGCTACTGACGAGCGGGTCGGTTTGCAACGCCGAATCAATTTGCATTATGCGAGCGTCGCTGTTTTGTGGTTCCCTTGATGCTGCTGTCCAGCGTAGACCCGCCAAAAAAAACACACATGCAATATAAATTATGTTTAATATTTAAAACAAAACGCACACCTAATGTTTTATAATGTGACCGTTGGCCATGAGTTCCGCTCATTCATTCAACACAGGCCTGCAGTGAAACAAACTATTTTATACATATGGACGACCTAACAGACAATTGCGCAATTTTTGGTGGCATATAATTTAATTTTATTTGGGGTTTTTTTCTTTTTCACTTGCTAATACAAGCCAAATAGTCTGTGTGTGTTATAGATACAGACACACATGCACAATATTTGTGTTTATGTAGTTCAATTTATATTCCTTTTATATTACCATCGCATGCATTCAAAACAGATCGTCTCTCCTGAATGTAAGCCAAGTAATGGTCACCGTTTGGGCTTCTGGGAGGATTTCTCCTCCTGGATTAACGGCGCCGGAGAAACACGCCGGCGCTCGACGACCGACCGCCACCGGATGAGCAACACGCGTGGCGGGAGATTACATTGAAGTGCTTTGTGATGAACGCACCACGCTATCGTGTCAACAGAGCTGTCTTCATACGCACGCTCCGTACGCTCCGATGTATACGAACGGGAATTTGGATCGTTTTCTCTTCCGTTTGCCATTTTTCGTTGGGCTTGTCGCTTTTGCCGTCGTCTATGAACTGCTCAAGGCTCGCCGTTGCTTTGCAGAACCCGTCGCGGGATACC
>PIJE02002911.1:25000-30000 GCA_002895965.2 Coryphaenoides rupestris | reverse complement strand
GCAGAGCGGAGGCAGGGCTATAAATGAGAAGGAGAGAATGATTGAAAAACCAAGTAATGGGTGGATGAGCAATAGATATATTAGGCCTGGTGAGAAAATGAGTGACACCACGACAGCGATGTCACATGACACATGGCAGGGGGGAGGAGTCAAGCCGCCGGGGGCTCGGCAGGAGAGCAGAGTTGAACATGGAAAATATACAAACGATAATTATAGTGTGCAGTACCTGCCTACCTATCTCTGAGACTGTACTGTGATTAAGGGCGAAACAAATACAATTGACTTGACTTTCTATCTCTCTAACACTCAAACTCTCTAATTCTCTCTCTCTCTCTCTCTCTCTCTCTCTCTCTCTCTCTCTCTCTCTCTCTCTCTCTCTCTCTCTCTCTCTCTCTCTCTCTCTCTATATCGGAGGTACGAAGTGGTATGAAGTAGCAGATGTCAGACCCATAGGAGGGATATAGCGAACAGAGATAGAGAGAGAGAGAGAGAGAGAAAGAGAGAGAGAGAGAGAGAGCACTAGAAGATGAGAGAGGAGACGGAGAGAGAGAGAGGGATGAGATGAGAGAGAGAGAGAGTGAGGAGGTCTGTGTGTGTGTGTGTGTGTGTGTGTGTGTGTGTGTGTGTGTGTGTGTGTGTGTGTGTGTGTGTGTGTGTGTGTGTGTGTGTGCGTGTGTGTGTGCGTGTGTGTGTGGCGCGGAGGGAAGGGCAGGAGTAATAAAACGATGGTTAAAGGCGAGCGGAGAGTTCCCCACCTTACAGTGGAGATGAGTGGCAGGTCAAGATAGAGGCAGCCATGTGGGACGTGTGTGTGCACGTGTGTGTGTGTGTGTGTGTGTGTGTGTGTGTGTGTGTGTGTGTGTGTGTGTGTGTGTGTGTGTGTGTGCAGACACTAACTCCAGAAATCTGCTGCCCACACAGTATATCTGCTCCCTCGACCATAACTTTCACTTCAGGACCTGACAAAGCAGGGTGCGCGCACACACACGCACACACACACACACACACACACACACACACACACACACACACACACACACACACACACACACACACACATATGCTGTAACCGCGTCCATGTTCCACCGGGTTCCACGATGATGAAAACCGATGTAGTCTTTTATTCCCTTTAGTCTTAAAGGACCACACTGGTCTTGAATGCTGAATCCATCGCAACGCCTCTCCCAGCTCCACTAAAGCATCCGCTAACAATAGACACAATACAATACAATACAATACAATACAATACAATACAATACAATACAATACAATACAATACAATACAATACAATACATACAATACAATACAATACAATACAATACAATACAATACAATACAATACAATACAATACAGTACAATACAATACAATACAATACAATAATACAATACAATACAGTACAATACAATACAATACAGTACAATACAATACAATACAATACAATACAATACAATACAATACAATACAATACAATACAATACAATACAATACAATACAATACAATACAATACAATACAATACAATACAATACAATACAATACAATACAATACAGTACAATACAATACAATACAATACAATACAATACAATACAATACAGTACAATACAATACAATACAATACAATACAATACAATACAATACAATACAATACAGTACAATACAATACAATACAATACAATACAATACAATACAATACAATACAATACAATACAATACAATACAATACAATACAATACAATACAATACAATACAATACAATACAGTACAATACAATACAATACAATACAATACAATACAATACAATACAATAGACACAATACAATACAATACAATACAATACAATACAATACAATACAATACAATACAGTACAATACAATACACGTCATCAGAATCACGTTGTTGTGATGATTGTGCCTCAGAGCATTTTGCGTGAAGATGTCTGCCATGAATGCACAACAATAAGAAATGAAGTAAAGCACTTGGAATGGCGATTTACTTTCATGTCGTCCACAAACTGGGTTAACTGGGGTGATTCCAAAATACAAAATACAAACGCTACGGATGTTTCGGTGAATTTCGGGGATGCGATGGTTAGATCACCCACGCGGGTATTTTTTTTTCCTTTAACATATCTCCCTCTAACTCTCAACACACACACACACACACACACACACACACACACACACACACACACACACACACACACACACACACACACACACACACACACACACACACACACACACACACACACAGACACACACACACACACACACACACACACTCACACACACACACACACACACACACACACACACACACACACACACACACACACACACACACACACACACACACACACACACACACACACACACACACACACACACACACACACACACACACACACACGACACACACAC
Organism: Coryphaenoides rupestris; assembly: GCA_002895965.2. NCBI lineage: Eukaryota > Metazoa > Chordata > Actinopteri > Gadiformes > Macrouridae > Coryphaenoides > Coryphaenoides rupestris. Next base: position 27,576 of record PIJE02002911.1, on the reverse strand, counting down.
ACACACACACACAGACACACACACACACATACACACACACACACACACACACACACACCACACACAACACACACACACGACACACACACCACACACACACACACACACACACAGACACACACACACACACACACACACACAGACACACACACACACACAGACACACACACACACACACACACACACACACACACACACACACACACACACACACACACACACACAGACACACACACACACACACACACACACACACACACACACACACACACACACACACACACACACACACACACAACACACACACACACACACACACACACACACACACACACACACACACACACACACACACACACACACACACACACACACACACACACAGACACACATACTCACGACATGACTACACTGACCCAAAAAAACCCCAATCAAATGCAAGCGGTCTTTCAGAAGAAGCCTTTTAATTAGTCGCCGATGACTTGCGGGGGTTAGTTGGGGTCTGAGTTGAGTTTTAAGCGCTGTTCAGTCTTTCAGATCAACTTTAAAGAACACTTTTAATCAGCAATGGATTTGCATTAGTGCCTGGCAGCTTTTACCTGAGCTGCTCTAACGGGGGAGATAATGACTTTTAAACGGAGTCTTCTAGGTGTGGATCCTCTCTCTCCTGGGTGAGGATCCTCTCTCCCCTGGGTGTGGATCCTCTCCCCTGGGTGTGGATCCTCTCTCCCCTGGGTGTGGATCCTCTCTCTCCTGGGTGTGGATCCTCTCTCCCCCTGGGTGTGGATCCTCTCTCCTGGGTGTGGATCCTCTCTCCTCTCCCCTGGGTGTGGATCCTCTCTCTCCTGGGTGAGGATCCTCTCCCCCCTGGGTGTGGATCCTCTCTCCTGGGTGAGGATCCTCTCTCCCCTGGGTGTGGACCTTCTCTCCTGTGTGTGGATCCTGTCTTCTGTGTGTGGATCCTCTCTTCTCTCCTGGGTGAGGATCCTCTCTCCCCTGGGTGTGGACCCTCTCTCTCCTGGGTGTGGATCCTCTCTCTCCTGGGTGTGGATCCTCTCCTCTCCCCTGGGTGTGGATCCTCTCTCCCTGGGTGAGGATCCTCTCTCTCCTGGGTGTTGATCCTCTCTCCTGGGTGTGGATCCTCTCCCCTGGGTGTGGATCCTCTCTCTCCTGGGTGTGGATCCTCTCCCCTGGGTGTGGATCCTCTCTCTCCTGGGTGTGGATCCTCTCTCCTGGGTGTGGATCCTCTCCCCTGGGTGTGGATCCTCTCCTCTCCCCTGGGTGTGGATCCTCTCTCCCCTGGGTGTGGATTCTATCTCCTGGGTGTGGATCCTCTCCCCTGGGTGTGGATCCTCTCCTCTCCCCTGGGTGTGGATCCTCTCTCCCCTGGGTGTGGATCCTCTCCTCTCGCCTGGGTGTGGATCCTGTCTTCTGGGTGTTGATCCTCTCTCCTGGGTGTGGATCCTCTCTCCTGGGTGTGGATCCTCTCTCTCCCCTGGGTGTGGATCCTCTCTCTCCTGGGTGTGGATCCTGTCTTCTGGGTGTTGATCCTCTCTCCTGGGCGTGGATCCTCTCTCTCCTGGGTGTGGACCCTCTCTCCTGTGTGTGGATCCTCTCTCTCCTGGATGTTGATCCTGTCTTCTGGGTGTTGATCCTCTCTCCTGGGTGTGGATCCTCTCTCCTCTCCCCTGGGTGTGGATCCTCTCTCCTCTCCACTGGTTGTGGATCCTCTCTCCCCTGGGTGTGGATCCTGTCTTCTGGGTGTGGATCCTCTCTCCTCTCCCCTGGGTGTGGATCCTGTCTTCTGGGTGTGGATCCTCTCCCCTGGGTGTGGATCCTCTCTCCACTGCTTGTGCACATACACACACACACACACACACACACACACACATCCCATTGTGTCTCCCATACAGGTAATTGGGCAGCATTCCTTCCTATACAGTATGCCTGACCAGACATCAGTGATGGGCAGAGGGTCACAACAGCAACAGAAACATCCCATCATAAAAGAACAAGAAGACTCTCTATTCCTATTCATCCACCCTTGCGGCGAATAGTTTCTAAACTAATAATAAACGTCCTGTTTAGAAACTATAGGTACAGAAAATGAAACTTTTCAAAGCTAATATACAGAAGATTTTACAAATTGTTACAGCTGCACACAAAAACAACCATTAAGTATGAAGACAGGAAGAGGAATAATGAGACAATACAAGATAAATACAATAGAATCACAGAGGGAAGGAAGTGGGGTACTAATAAGTGAATACATATAATTTAGGTTGTCAGTGTGTGTGTGATGTGCGTTGTGTGTGATGTGTGGTTGTACATCCACGGTGCTGTGGTGTGTGAGTGCTGTGTGCATGTGTGTGTGTGTGGGCGTGATGTGTGTGTGCTGTGTGTGGTTGTGTGGTGCAGTGTGCGTTTAGTGTTGTGTGTTGGAGTGATCTTGCGGTGAGAGTGTATGAATGTGTGTGTGGTTGGTCCTCCTCTCCCCTCTGATTGATGGCCCAGGGATCGTTGCGCTCCAGGTTCTGTTCTCCTTCATTCCCCTGACCCTCCTCTCCTCTCCTCTC
>PIJE02002911.1:10000-17500 GCA_002895965.2 Coryphaenoides rupestris | reverse complement strand
GAGAGAGAGAGAGAGAGAGAGACAGAGACATAGAGAGATAGACATAGAGACAGAGAGAGAGAGACATACTGTATATATATATATATATATATATAGAGAGAGAGAGAGAGAGAGAGAGAGAGAGACAGAGACATAGAGAGATAGACATAGAGACAGAGAGAGAGACATACTGTATATATATATATAGAGAGAGAGAGAGAGAGAGAGAGAGAGAGAGAGAGACAGAGACATAGAGAGATAGACATAGAGACAGAGAGAGAGACATACTGTATATATATATATATAGAGAGAGAGAGAGAGAGAGAGACAGAGACAAGAGCTGAGTATGTGAAGCCCATTCCGGCGTGTTTGCATGATGCTAACTGGGAGATGTGATTACTCCTCACTGCTTCCATATTCAGTGTGTTTACTGGTCCTACAGCAAGCTGTCTGCAGCCCCTCGTGTTCACGTCTTTATTAGCCCGGCGACGCCGCCTGCTGACACATTTCCTTTTTTTTTTCTCAGAACATCAACAATTTTCGCCGCCGAGTACATTTCAGACCGGAGCCACCGTGTACTTGATGTACCGCGCGTGCGTCCTCACCGCGGACACAATGCTCACGGGGGGGGGGGGGTCGTAAACCATTCATGAAAAGACAGGATTGTTTTTTACGGCGGGGGGGAAAAATTGAGCCATTTCGCGGCGGACGTGATTGCCGGGAGTGATGTACGACGAGCGGCTCCGTCTGCCCGCTTGTGATCTTCGGTCTCTGAGAACGTTCTCCAGCGCGCCCCGCTAGCATGCCAACCACGCGGCGGTCCCTCGAGCGAGACGCCGCTTCCGGGCGCCATTCGTATAATTTTACACTCTGAATGGGCTCAGTGTGGAATTCTCTCGATGGAAGGGATGGAAGGACAAGCGCTTCTGGGGGGGAAACGTACGTATGGATGTGAAACAATACAGACGGGCGGCTTCCGCGCCACGCCAGAGACGTCTCTCACGGGGGACGTACAGTATTTACACCGAGAAAATGATTAAATATAACTTTGTGAAATCACACTCAATGTAAAGAAGGTGTGCTCCTCACCAATAAGCAAATATTTTTCCATATTTTTCCATTCTTCCGTGTTACTTTAGGTTTCATTTGTATGCAACGTTTTTAGCCAATTTTGTGACAATTTAGCTGCTTCATTCGTGCTATATTAATATTTAACAGATGTTGACACTGAAATTAAACGCCGGCCCTGGAGGTATACGCTATGCATCATGGGTACGCAGCGCAGAAATACATCAGTTGTGTGCTTCTTTAGGTGCCCGGGTGCATTGTGGGTATTAGGCGCCACACTATATTGGGTAACCAGACTCGTACACTCAAGCTCGGGGAGGATATGTGCAGTAAGTGTATCCTAACAGGAAGTGTTTTCGCGATTATTATTCGTCTCTGGGCCACATCATCAGAGATGTACATGTCACATGACAGTGTGGCCACGAAGTCTGAAGGTTGCGATTGGTCAGATCGTCAACAGTCGACTGAAGCGGCTCAGCTGTCCCCATCGAGCGTAAATCCATCCCGGCTCCTTCATCGCGGTGCTCGATGCTCGAGTGAACAGACATAAGCTTGGGAATTAAGGGAACAATATTGAGACAGACCCTCAAGATTCAAACTCTAAAAATCAAGACGCCCCAAATACTGGCACAGTGAAGGGCACATGAAGCTCAGTGACACGGCCGCTGTCACGCATGCTCTCAAGGCCTTCCCACAACAAAAGGCCGCCGTTTAAAAAGTAAATACAAACAAGTAATTTGATCGCCCAACAGAGAGTTCAACCCCTCAAAAAAAGATTGAAGCAAATGCATCTGTCTTAAAAGAAACAAGCACACACACACACACACACACACAAAAACAGAAATTATGGACAAAAATTGTCCATGATAACGGGTTTGGCGGATGCAAAGGAAATCTCTGAGGTAATCTGCCACCGTGTGGACACAACCCCGCCGCGACCCCCGGAGAACACGGTGTTCTGCTCTGACGTGTTCTCCTCAAGTGGCTCCTCTCTCTCTCTCTCTCTCTCTCTCTCTCTCTCTCTCTCTCACTCTCTCTCTCTCTCTCTCTCTCTCTCCCGGGCTAATGGCGCTGCCTCCAAGGGGTGGGTGGGAGGCAGGGGAGAGAGAGAGAGAGACAGAGAGACACCGGTGGGTGGGTGGGTGGGTGGGTGATAGAGGGAGAGAGAGGTAATGGTAAGGGTGCTCGGGGTTTCTAGGTGAAGAGGGAGGGGAGGCCGTACGCCGGGGAAGGGCGGAAGTGGTCCATCGCCCGCCCGCCCGCCCGCCCGCCCACCCGATCGGTCTCGGAGGAGCGTAGAGAGAAGAGAGGCATCTAGACACTACCAACGTAGGTTACTGCACAGCACACACACACACACACACACACACACACACACACACACACACACACACACACACACTCAACCCCCCCCCCCCCCCCCCAGACAAACACACACTGAAGATAGAAGCACAATAGACCCTTTTAACAGATCCGTCAGCAGCAGGGTAAAGTAATTTCCTCTTCCTGCCATGTTAACTCTAGGTGGGGTTTTATTGATGGTCTGTCGCAGCACCAGCGTGGAATCAATGTGTATTGACTGGCCTAGCTGTGTCTCTACTGGGACGCTGACTGGCTAAATCAAACAGACCCATAATAAGTGTTATGAGCCACACATGTGGTTTTCCTGCTGTGAAAGCGGTCTAGTCAATCTTTTTTCAAGTTTGTTTTGCGTTTTGCTGTTTTGAGTGACGGTAGGGAACATGCCGGCTTCACGAACGCTGGTCCAACACTGATGTGTGAGTGTGTGTGTGTGTGTGTGTGTGTGTGTGTGTGTGTGTGTGTGCATAAGCCCCATGCAATTAGCATTGCGCACACATGGGATCCTGTACAGACCGGGGCCGGACGACCATGAGGCGAACCGACGCAGACGGAAGGCGTATAATCGGAGACGAGACGAGACACCGCCTCACAGATTGGATTCGGTACAGTTCAGTGTTTATCATTTTTTTTTATGATTCACTCGACGCCTGTTTATTTCAAGAGCGTACTTTGGCATTTTATCGCCGTGGATAATGTCGCGACGCGGGGCGGGTTTAATGCGGTCGCAATATGGCTCGCGTCGAGAAGACGGACATCCCCACGCCGCCGCGGAACACACCGCCGATACTGCGGAGGGCGGATTTCCAGGTTTTGATTATTGGAACGCACGCGCTTCCTCGGAGATTGACACGTTTCCGTAATTCATTCGCCTTGTGTAGGCCTAGCGATATCCCAGAATGCAACAGCAAGACAAGAAACACAAGAAGCCCTGAATAGAAACGGGTTTGGTTCAGATGTAACCATGAAATGTCAATTTTCATTATCAAAAGCAATGGAAATATATCAATGTATAGATAGGAGATATAAATGACATCGATTGATCAAGTTGACCAACAATACAAGAAAACGCAGCGAGAATCAACAGAATCAAACTAAATAGCAGATTTTTCAGACGGCGAAATCGAGTTTCTTCTTCACCGTCGGACTGCGTTGGTGAAGAATCGATGCGTTGCGGCGTTTATAACATTTAGTTTGTTTCTGACAGTCTGAACACACGGGTTTGCAGGAACACCTCGTTCCAGTTTCTGAGTCAATGTGTCCGAACTGGCCCAACCATAGACAAATCACTCCATTAGAGACAAACTTTTGGGCTCTCGCTCTCCTCCGCGGTGGATGGGGGAACAGACACGGTGCCGCTGTAAAGGCCAAGAGGTCGTGTTTTGTCGCGGCTAAAACGTTCAAGTTGAAGAGCTGCGTCTGTTGGAGAAAGGCACTCGACGAAGCGTTTCCATTTGCACACTGAACAATACACACACAGTACACAACAGTAGTGAGTAATGCTAGTATTCCGAATACTGGTAATGGTAACACTTTTCTATTCTTTCTATGGACACTGACAAAGACAAATACCCGTCAACGATTGTTTTGCTATTAGAACCAAGGCACCAAGGTGTGCTTTTCATAATTAGCACCGAGGGGGGGACCGCAGTTTTATCTCAGTTTCATCCTTTTACTTTTTATTTTACAAGCGCCGGCAATACAAATTGACGTTCCGCAAAACTAGTTTCAAATTCCGTCTCCATTCCGTCCTCTCTGTCCTCTCTGTCCCGTGTGAAACACATTTTGTCTCCCGATTCTATCTTTTATGCTCGTCTCCGGTACGGAGCAGCGACTGAAAAATGCTAATCCGTGATGTTGAAGCCATTGTGCTCTCGCTCCCTAATGGACGATTCTTCTTTTTTATCAGTACAGAGAGAGAGAGAGAGAGAGAGAGAGAGAGAGAGAGAGAGAGAGAGAGAGAGAGAGAGAGAGAGAGAGAGAGAATCTATTTTTAGGAAACCCAGGTTTTAAGGAAGACAGGTTTACGTCTTGAATGACGGATTACCAAGACATCAATTTGTGTTTAATCCAGAATACACTCCACACAGTGACAGAGTTCAGTGTAATGTTTAGTTTGACGGAGATCGGAGAGAAGATAAAGGGTCTTCTGTCCGTGAAATGGTTCAGAGCATCGTTTCACATTCTCAGGTAGATATTGTGAAAAGGTCTGAGGAACCTCATCCATATTTAATACAAGACAACGCTGTACGGCGTCGGGGGAAAGTGTCGCGATCTTAAAAACATGATCGACGCAAAGAATGACTCGTCAAAGAATGACGTCCAATTTTTTTAATGCTTAGATAAAAAGTTTAAGTGCTCTGGAAAATGTAAAACACTCACAAAGTCACAGAGACTTTTGACTTTAAAAAAATGTCGTTCTAATTAGTATGTGTAAAGCAATAAAGTACTCCTTGTAAACCAAATGTGTTTCGACTAAATGCTTGTGATTTAGGCTTTAAATGACCAAATAAATCCATCGTATTACCTTTGATCGAACTTTGATTATATTGCTGAACGACTTCCAGTAAAAAAAAAATTACTTTTGCTTACTTTTACTTTTACTTTTCTAAGATGATGAGATCAATGGGTTGGCCTCCACTTTACACCACAGTGTCCTGTTACAGTGTAATTACACAAGTAAGTACTGAGTTATAAGTGATAGCACCATGTACCTTATATATAATAAAGTTACATAACATGTATGTGATAATGTAATTACACTGTAACACGGACACTGTAATGTAAAGTCTCAAAGATTGACGATTGAAGATTGAAGTTAAAATCGCTGCTTTCACTCCACTCAGGAACCGCATGTCTTTTCAGATCTTGTCAGCAGCTCTCCACGCCGCCGCGGCCGGAGGTGTCAGGATGACGTCTGAATGAAGCGGTTGTCCTTCTGGTTACTTTTGCATTAGCCTGTGTCCGGCTGTGTTTGCTAGCTGACAGGCGAGGCTTTCAACTCACTTTGTGGGGGCTACTAGAGATACTGTTCCACGGAGGCGGAGTCGGAGGACTAACACCGGTGTCGCTCCGAGGAGTCCGCTGCTTTCAACGGACCGGGTCAGCACGGGCTGTTGGCTAAACTAGTGAAGATAAAGTGTCGTCAATCGAGATCATGATGGCTCATCGTTTTGAGAAACCTTTCACCGGTCCATACAAATACACAGAAAGGTCTTTAAAAAAACTTTTTCAAAAGCTTGATGCTCAGTTACCTAAAACACAGTTCTTACGTGGACATGCCGGCAAAATACGGGGAGAAAATAAAAGTCTTTAGAAACACACCGAGGCCCGAAACCTCCAAGCGGTAAATGACACCTAATTAGCTAAGTAAGTCTTCTCCCGGGCGTACGGGTCTGCAGCAGACGGCGTCTCCGGGAAGAATAGAAAAGAACATCGTGTCTGTCGCCTTCCATCTGGTGTTGGGGAGAAGAAGCGAAGGAATTTGATGCAAATGAATCACTTAGAGGTCAGCGAGCGGCGGGGAACACACACACACACACAAAGAGCCGACTCGCTCTTTATTAAGCGTTGAGTAATACACAGCGTTGCCCCCTTCTGATTGCTCACAGCCAGAGACGATTTGTCGGCGTGAACAGAGAGTTCTTAAAACGCTCTAACGCTGCACGCCGCCGCGTTTTGGTATTGATATTAATTCTGTGGTCTGATCACGAAGATATGTAATATTAGTAAGATTACAATAATCCTACGATTGTCATTTAAATTCATTTAAAGTCATTTTGTTAATATACTGTGTAGCTGAAAAAATTTATGTTCCGTTCAAATTTTCCTTCGCCTGCAACACCGTCTATCACGTTCCGTGTCCGATTCTAGGCTCCAGCGAGCTGTGAGCATTAAAAGCTTTTCAAGGGAGATGCTCATCGGCCGTCGCTGGCTCACACATAAGCAGACGTCACACCTACTGGGAGGTGTTGTGGTCACCAATTAGCCTAAAGTCTCTTAGCCACTTAGGCGACAAACTCGCAGATTCTAGGGCCGACTGACTCGGCTCTGATTGTCTCGGAGTGTGGGGGGTCTCAAGACACGTGATTTCGAGAGATTCATGAGAGAGTCAGCAGGGCAAAGATTTTTTCAAAGCGGTTTGATATTGTGGGTGGGGCCTAACTCGCCTCGCGCGCGGGGGGGGGGGGGGGGGCACCGAGGCTGAGATTGGCGATTATACTGGAAACAGCCAATGAGATTTGAGATTGAGAATGACCAATGGTGTTTGAGGCCGAGAACGACGATGACGGGCTGTGAGGTGAAGAGGAAGAAAAGGGGAACGAACTGCTGCAGCTTCTACAAAGTTCTACAAGTTCTACAAATGATGGGGTCGGGGAAAAAATAGAGAGTGATGGTAAAAAAAAAAAAACTTTGTATCTCAAAGAAATTATTCACGGCTCAGGCTCCGAGGACCACTGGTATTATGATGGGCTGTGAAACACGGACCAGTTTTTAGTTTTTCCTCCTCCAGAAACCATTAGCATAGTATGTGAGCCACGGTCCCGCGAGATTCGGCAAAGTTTTCAGAGAAGGAGCAGATAATCGGATAGAAGAGTTTTCATGTGTGTTCCCGGTCGCCTCGCGTGGACCCCGCACCCCACAGCAAGGCGAGGCTTACCGCCAAGACCGTCAAACTGCGTACTCGTGTAACTGCTGAAGTCGTAGGGATGGGACAGCTCATTAGCTCACGGCGTCCTATCTAGACCCGGACTTACAACCCATAAATTATCGCAAATGATTCTATTTTGACAAAGCGTTTCTATTTTAACCGGCACAGCGTTTCTAGCCTTTACGCCGCTGGTTTAATGGCCCAGGAAACTCAGGTACCAATTAGCGTGCCTTTTAAATCACGTGATGCTACTCAGCCAATGGGATCTGTGCATTCCGTTCGGCAGTGTGACTCCGGTCAGTGATATACACTCTCTCACACGGGACGGCCGAGAGGAGAGACAACACTCAGAGAAATAAGCGAGCCGGAGGAAAGTAATTTCCCACGCCGTGCTCATTCTTCCCAAGGGATGTTCACGACCAGTATGTCTTCTATATGTTCTG
>PIJE02002911.1:0-2500 GCA_002895965.2 Coryphaenoides rupestris | reverse complement strand
CCAGCGAGGACAGAGTGTGCGGGGTGGGGTGTTATACACTACACACACACACACACACATCAGCACACACACACACACACACGAGACACACACACAACACACACACACACACAACACACAACAACACAACAACACACACACACCCCACACACAACACACACACACACACACACACACACACACACACACACACACACACACACAACACACACACACACACACACACACACACACACACACACACACACACACACACACACACACACACACAAGTAAGTAGAGAGAGGGAGAGCTGTGAATGAGAGATTGGTAATGAAGGAGGGAGAGAGAGAGAGAGAGAGAGAGAGAGAGAGAGAGAGAGAGAGAGAGACAGAGAGAGAGATCATTTAAAACAGGAATGGAGAGATGGGGTGTCAGGGTTCGACTGCCATCACTGCAATGAGGAGAGATTGGCCTCGTGGTTTGGCCGCACCTTGTCACGGGTGGATGCTCGTAATGGGTTGGCGTGCGGAACTAGAACACGCGTGATGTGGAGCTCATCAAGCCGCCCCCGTCGTCACGGAGACCGATGATGACTGACGATCGATGATGAAGATTGCGTATGATGAACGGCGTAAAGTCGCGCGGATAGGTCGCAACTCCGGCGAGCTGAGATAGGCCATTACTTTGCAGTTCTTTTCAACCGGGATTCCTCTGCGGTCTGATGAAATCAATTTAATTGTAATTACTTAATACTTATAGCAATACGCTTGGATTGTTACAGTTCGCTGCCCATATGCTGTTTAAAAGACAAACATATATTCTAAATTTGCTTCCCAATTGTTTGGCGTAACAACCAAGCTGCGTATATATATATATATATTAGTAAATATAGGGACGCTGGATAATGTATAATACTGCTATATATATAAAAACATATACTGTATATATGACGGAATCCACGACTGACAGAAAACAACATGCCGAATCTCTACCTATCCTTATCTCTACCGTCTTCTCCTGCTCTGGAAGTCGAACTTGTTGAACGGTTCTCTGCCTCGTGATTGGTTGAGAAGGAAGCGACCGCGCTCAGTGTCTGAACACGGCTCAGATGGAAGAAAGAGAAAGAGACTGAATTACGAAGTGAAACAAAAGGCGAGTGAAATCTGCCATTTTGCAAACTCAAAAACCTCCAAAAAATTTCCAAAAATGTAAAAAAAGATTAAATGAATTTACAACGGAACGTGCTGAAGAGCCGTGTAATCCTCCAAGTGTATTTAGCGGCTTGTCGAGCCAGACAAGCTCAATTACACACATCGGCCATAAAACAGTCGTTAGAAAACCATCTGCGAGAAAATCGGCTCCAAAATGTGGTCCATCGCAGGTAATCGGATCAGCCTCTAAACCCTCTTTCAACCAATCAGAAACCGGTAAACTGGCTACCCGGGAGCCACGATGCGTTGCTACGCCGTTCGCCAGAATATCGTGAGACACGCCTCATCGCCAGATAAAGATAGCGTCGCGAGAACAGCTCGTTCGCCGCAGCACTTAGCGGGGAATTTGGCGAAAAGCAAAACGCATGTTACAACACACGTGAGAGAGGATGGAGGAAGAATGAAACGACGCAAAAATATCACAGCGGCAAAAGTACCTTCAGCGGCGAGAGCCCGGCTGATTGGCCTGCGTGGTTGTCAAGGTAACCAGGAGGGGAGAGTCAGAACGGATGTTAAAGGAGCCATCATTTATGCTGTGAGACAACAACTATGTACAGTATACTGTAGACCCATATTTTTGTCATTATTAAAGTAATTTACCCTCACGATTGAGATCATTTTTATTAAATAATAAAATCCAATGCGTGAAAATGTGAGCTGCATTACAAATCACACACACACACACACACGCAACACACACACACACACACACACACACACACACACACACAGACACACACACACACACGCAACAACAAACAAATAAACTCCTCATTCACAGATACTAAGCAAATAATTACAGAGGAGACCGAGGGATTTAGGCAGCGTTTTTTATTAATACAATAAAACCGTCTCTTAAAAGATTGATCGACATTCAGACATGTAGAATGGCGATCGCCCGAGTGGATCAGTGTTCAGCGGTCGATGATGAAGTATGATGAAGTATGATGAAGTATTCTGTCCCCCACCCCCCCCCACCCCCGACACACACATATTATTATACACACGATATCCCCTCTGCTTGTTCAACTGCCTTGATTCTACTCTCCTGTGTACCACCAGTTCTCATGTGGGTAGAGAAGTCTCTTCTCTTTTCACTGCGGTTGCCGTGACCTCTCTATTACACAACGATCAAGAGACTAACGCCAAAAAAACAAAAACTAAGGAGGGGGGGGGGAGGGAGGGAGGGGGGGGGGGGGGGGGGGGGGGGGGGGGGGCGGGAAGAGAAGGGAAGGGAAGGGAGGGAGGGAGGAGGAGGGAGTGGGGGGGGGAGGAAGGGAAGGGGGAGGGGAGGGGGGACGGGAATG